>PVJC01000166.1:0-35762 GCA_004026665.1 Murina feae
CCCTGGACTGTCCTGGTTGCCCCTAACTGCCCCCCACCCACTGGCCTGGTTGCCCCTCATTGCCCCCGTTTGCCAGCCTGATTGCCCCCAGTGCCACCCCTGCCAGCCTGGTTGCCCCACACAGCCTGCTATTCAGTCGTTTGGTCGTCCCTCACTAACCCTCCTACCAGCCTGGTAACCCCATGCAGCCTGCTGTTTAATTGTTTGGTTGTCCCTCACTAACCCTCCTGCTGGCCTTGTGACCCCATGCAGCCTGCTGTTTGGTTGTCCACCCAGTGGTTTCGGTCATGATGGCCCCTGGCTTTTTATATATTAGGACTAGAGGCCCAGTGCACAAAAATTGATGCGCTTGGGAGGGAGGGGTCCTTCGGCCTTGCCTGTGCCCTCTCGCAGTCTGGGACCCCTCAGGGGATGTCCACCTGCTGGCTTAAGCCCGCTTCTTGGGGGATCAGGCTAAGCTGGCAGTCAGACATCCCTCTGGCAGCCTGGGAGCCCTTGTAGGATGTTCACTTGCCAGGGGGAAGCAGGCCTAAGCTGCAGTTGGACATCCTTAGCGCTGCTGAGGAGGCAGAAGAGGCTCCCACCATCACCACTGTGTTGGTAGCCATCAGCCTGACTTGTGGCTGAGCAGACCTCCCCCTGTGGGAGCACACTGACCACCAGGAGGCAGCTCCTGCATTGAGCATCAGCCCCATGGAGGTCAGTGTGTGTCATAGTTACCAGTCATTACCAGTTGTTCTGCTGTTAGGGTCAATTTGCATATTACCCTTTTATTATATAGGATAGAGGCCTGGTGCATGGGTGGGGACTGGCTGGTTTTCCCTGAAGGGTGTCCCAGATCAGGGTGGGGGTCTCGCTAGGGTTCCTGGCCAGCCTGCGTGAGGGGCTGAGGGCCATTTTCAGACTGGCTACTATACCCCCTTCAGGGTAGGGGTCCCTGCTGGGGTGCCTGACCAGCCTGGGTGAGGGTTTGAGGGCTGTTTCCAGGATGGCCACATCCTCTTCAGGGAGGGGGTTCCTGCTGGGGTGCCTGGCCAGCCTGGGTGAGGGGCTGAAGGCTGTTTGCAGGCTGGCCACAGACCCTTCAGGGTGGGGATCCCTGCTGGGGTGCCTGGCCAACCTGGGTAAATGGCTGATGGCTGTTTGCAGGCTGGCCACAGCCCCTTCAAGGTGGGGGTCCCTCTTGGGGTGCCTGGCCAGCCTGGGTGAGGGGCTAACGACTGTTTGCAGGCTGGCAACAGCCCCTTCAGAGTGGGGGTCCTGCTGGGGTGCCTGGCCAGTCTTAGTGAGGAGCTGATGGTTGTTTGCAGGCTGGCCACAGCTCCCAGTGACCCAAGCTCCCAGCAAGGCTGGCTGAAAGCAGGTATCTGGGATTTATTTATCTTCTATAATTGAAACTTTGTTGCCTTGAGTGGAGGCCACAGCTGACCTAGGCAGGCAACTTTCTCCATCACCAGGGCAACGAATCCTCCTGTTTGCTCTAGCTCTATGGCTGCCGGCCACCATTTTGGTTTGGTTAATTTGCATATAGTTGCCCTGATTGGCTGGTGGGTGTGGCTTGGGATGTAGCAGAGTGGTGCAATTAGCATATTACTCTTTTATTAGATTAAATTAGATGAGAGAAAATCTACTTGTTAAAGTTCTCTACAATGAGCATGTCACTGATCGGGCCTGAGCTACTGGAGCGAAGCATATGTGTGCTCTAAGGCTTAAAAATAATAAAATATCGGCCTGGCCTGTATTGCTCAGTGGTTGACTGTCAACCTAAGAACCAGTAGGTCACAGTTCAATTCCCAGTCAGGTCACATACCAGGGCTGTGGGCTCAATCCCCAGTGGGGAGTGTGCAGGAGGCAACAGATCAATGATTCTCTCATCATTGATGTTTCTCTTTTTCCCTCTCCCTTTCTCTCCAAAATAAATAAAAATATATTTTTAAAATATTCTAAACATCTAAGTTAAAGCAAAATAATAATCTTTTAAAAATCTTTGCTAATAAAAGGGTAATATGCTAATTAGATTGAAAAACTTCCCAACAACTTTCTGGACATCATTTCGGACAAAGCCATGGTGGTGGGGCCAAGCAGAGGTGGTTAAGAGTGATCAGGCTGTCAGCAGAGAGCATTTAGGAGGATCAGGCCAGCAGGGGAGACCAGTTAGGAAGATCATGCTGGCAGGGGAGAGCAGTTAGGGGGATCAGGCCAGTAGGCAGGTGAGCCGTTAAGAGCCAGCTGTCCCAGATTGCAAGAGAGATGTCTGACTGCCGGTTAGTCTCACGCTCACTTAAAGATCTACGAGAGTCAACATTCAAGTTACTTTGGACAGCTGCTCATCCACACTGTACTCAGCTAGATGGAGAATGAGAAATCACTGACCCCTGGGAAAGGATTATGGGGGAGTTTAAGGATTATGTATCTAATCTAATAAAAGAGTAATATGCAAATTGACCATCACTCCAAGACATCTAAGGCACACCCACCAGCCAAGCCACACCCACCAACCAATCAGAGCAGCTGTATGCAAATTAACCCAGCCAAGATGGCGGCCGACAGCCACGGAGCTAGAGCAAACAGGAGGCTTCTGTTGCAACTGCCTGCCTAGGCCGGCTGGGTCTCTGCTAAAGGCAACAATGTTTCAATTATAGAATCCACAGAGCTGAAGCAAACAGGAGGCTTTGTTGCCTGACTAAACCTCTGCTCAAGGCAACAAAGTTTCAATTATAGAAGATAAATAAACCCCAGAAACTTGATTCCAGCCAGCCTCTCTGGGACATTGGGTCCATGGGAGCTGTGGGCAGCCTGAAAATGGCCCTCAGCCCCTCACCCAGGCTGGCCACACCTCCATGGGGTGAGGGTCCCCACTGGGAGGCTTGGCCAGCCTGAAAACAGCCATCAGGCCCTCACCCAGGCTGGCCAGGCACGCCAGCAGGTGGACATCCTCTGAGGGGTCCCAGACTGCGAGAGAGCACAGGCTGGGCTGAGGGACCCCCCAAGTGCACAAATTTTTGTGCACTGGGCCCCTAGTTCTTTAATAATCAGGCTAGGAAATGGAATTATTTCTTTGAAGACTCTGTATTCTATCTGTAAAAAGTACAATGTCTTTAGAAATGAGCCTTCAGTTTTCCTCTAGAATTCAGAAAAGTAGCAGAGATGTAGTGAGAGCCAACAGAAAATTAAAAATTTTGGAGTCAAGTGTTTAGGTGCTGTTTAAGTTAAGAGATTATGCATACTGTTTAAGTAGGAAGGGGTGGGTAATTTACAAGTAGGAAGGATTTATTTTGCCATGTGGCAGCCAGACTTTCAAAAACCTGCTTCACATCTGTGTGATTTCCTGTTGGGGGCACTGACTGCTTTCAGTAGGCTGGTTATTAATAAACCCCACTTGAGAGTTTACCCTTTTAGTATTTCTGTGTGAGTCCTATTGAACCAATTATGGCCTATTGAGTGGAGGTGAGGGAACAGCTTGTCTCCCATTTAAATATATGTAGTTAGCATCTAATTTATTGAAATACTCCTCATTTACTTTGTAATCTAAACTAATAATAGAGGAATATGCAAATTAGCTGGGACACTATAACGTCATGACCAAACAGCAGGGACCTGAGGCTGCAAAAATGCCTGGCAGGGCAAGGAACCTCAGGCCATGCCCCCTGCCCAGCTGGGCTTGATGGGGGACCTCAGGCCTTGCCCCCACCCAGCAGGGCTTGACAGGGACCTCAGGCTGTGCCCTCCACCTAGCAGAGCTTGACAGGGGACCTCAGGTTGTACCCCCCACCCCACCCCAGCGCCAGGCTAGGGGTCCTCAGGCTGTGCCCCCCGCCCAGCAAGGCTTGGCCGGGGATCTCAGGCTATACACAATCACCCAGCAGGGCTTGATGGAGACCTCAGACTGTGCACCTCGCCTGATGGAGCTTGATGGGGGACCTTAGGCCACAGGCCCTGCCTGGCGGGGCTTGACAGAGAACTTTAGACTGCACTCCCCACCCTGGCGCCAGGCTGGAGGGCCTCATGCTGCATCCCCTGCCCCAGCACCGGGCTGGGGGACCTCAAGCCACGCCCCCCCCACCATCCTGGTGTTGGGCCCGGGGACTTGAGGCTGCACCCCCCCTGCCCAGAGGGGCTTGATGGGGTAGGATTGGCCAGGTCTGGGTCTCACCCAATGGAGGTGGGGCTAGCCAAGGCTGGGTCTCCTGCATTTTTGAAGCACATGCAGGTAGTAGGCAGGGACTTGACTCTAGGTCCCACAGCGTGCCCCAAACTCTGACAGGAGGGAGATTTTTATATACATTTTACTAATTTTCTTTCACCTCTGACACTTCTATTATAAAGAAAGGGCAAATAGCAATATTAAAATATTTCCTCTAATTAATTCCCTTTTAATGTGCATGAATTTTGTGCACTGGGCCACTAGTTTTATTATATTAGTCTTAGTATGGATGGCTATGCTAGTGAGGAAAGAATTGAAAGCTTCAGGGGATGGCAAGTCCTCAATAATCTTTGTGAAATATTTTAAGGCATGTGAGCAAAAATTGGTGTTGAAGATGAATGTTGCAGAATTCTCTCACATCATCCAAACACAATATAATTGTGACTTGGGTTTCCATCTTTTCAAATCTGGGTGTTCATGTTTAATGTAGTAATTTTCTTTACTCGTGTGAAGGTTCAGAGCTGTTCTTTTTATTCTCAGGATAGAGCAGCCACTTAGTGCAGTGTATGCAACAGTCTCTAATAATTGACATAGAATGCTGATAAAAACTAATTTTCATGCTCTAGATATTTAACCCTTTGTTTTTATTATGAATAGTAGCTAGTTCTTGCTCATAAATATTTCAGACATTTTAGGCCCTGCCCAGGGAGCTCTGTTGCCTAGAGCACCTTTCCGATATGCCAAGATTACAGACTTGATACCCACTCCGGCCATATACAAGAGTCAACCAATGAATGCATACAGATTTGTGGAACAACTAATCTCTCACTCTTGCTCTCTCACTCTCTCTAAAAAAAAAAAAAATCAATAAATAAAATATTTAAAAATATATTTCAGACACTTTAAACACAGTAAGAAATGGTAAGTACAGAGTGCTTAGCAAGTGTTTTTCATTTCTCCGATAAAGGGAGCAACATGCACATGTTTGGTTTTACTGGTTCCTGTCCCTTCTGTTTCTCTTGTTAGTAATATCCGCTGTTTCAAGATTGATCAGCCCTTGGCAGGAGATGCATCTGGAGCCCCAGCTGTGTGGAGCCATGGCTATACCGAAGCTTCAGGAGTGAAAAACAAGTGAGTGGGTGAAGCTTAGGAATGAAACCCTCCTGCTCCCCTTCCTTCTTTCATGGGGTAGAAAGAAACCCAGTGCCATCACACACTGGCCTCACATGAAGTTTCTCTGAATATGTTTCCCCAATGTGAGAGCATCTCCTGACTTACGTTTGAACATTAAGCTAAGCCCTATTCGGCATCACGTACTTTCTTTTTGTGAGAGATGTTGCTGGGATACAGTGTAACTGACACATTATATCTGCGTGAGACTCCAGTATTTAGAGAAGGCATAAGTATTGAAATGCATCCCTGCGTGTTTTAAAAGCCCCTTTCTCTTTCTCTGAAGCCTGTTTTCCCAGAAAAATGGATCGTGTTAAAGAAGTACCCTTGATTGTCCACATTTGATATCATTTATTTTACTGACCAGTGAGTGGTTCTGTTGAGCTATTTCTACCTTTAAAATGAGCTTGGCAGGAGTTTGATGTCTGTTTTTTATAATGTCAACTTCTTGTCTTGCCATCAGGACGTGTCCATCTGAATTTCTTTTTCTTCCTTATTCTCACCAACCTTCCCTGTTTTGTATGTAAATGTTGATTTTTCCTGAGAATTGTAATCTAGCTCTTCAGGTTTGCTTGCTTTATATTAAGAGGTGCTAATATCATAGCTAGTACTAGAAAAGTAAAGAATCCTATAAATTAGAATAATCACAATTTAATTAACTAAGGTACAAGGACAGAGCATATTGAGAGTAGGGGAAGAACAGAAGTGGAGGATGATCCAATAGTAAGGTGACCAGATTTAAAGCGGTACACCATTGACCGGGGGTGGGGGGGGTTGGTTTTTTTTATTATTATTACTTAAAATATTACAAAGAGTAATCGGGACTTTTTTAAAACGCTGCGGGACGCGGGTTATGTGAACAAACTGTTAAAAATCGGGACTGGGAACGTCTGGTCACCTTATCCAATAGTAGCTAACATTAGTAGTCAACCCTGGGTGCACATGAGAATCAATCAGATGACAAACTTAAAAAAAACTCTCCAACCAACAGCCCATTAAATCAGAATGTTTGAAAATCTCCCAGGTGATCCTAATGTGTACCCAGGTTTGGGAACCATTGTGTAGCCGAATACCTTCTGTGGAAAATAAAAGGTGGAATTGTGGTTGTTACTGACTGCTTTACTTTGGGATAGAAAACAGAATCAGTTCAAGTTCTGGGTCTGACACACAGTCCTTTCCTCCTTAACAATGTGATTTGGCACCCTGGCTTCAGCACCCTGTTCCATGTGCCCACAGTGGTGCCTGGGCTCTGGCGCATTGTTTCTGTGTGCTTTGCACTGTATGTCGTTTGGGGAAGAGGAGAAGAAATTATACATTCTTTGGAGCACTCCAAGTTCCTTCTTAGAGATCGTTCTTTTTAGATGAAAAGACCTTATGTCTTGGTTGCAAACACGAGTATGTGAAAGTGCTTTTGAATTCACAAACACCAATGTGAAATCCAAGATTGGTTTTTAAACATCTCTGGATATTAAAATGTATTACCCATTCATATATATTAATAAAACAATGATCAGTTAATCTCCTTTTTACATAATTCCTCCTTCCACAATTACTTTTTTGAAAAGTTTTATGTCAAAGTGTAGTGTCGGTACAGAAAAGTACAGAAGTGATAAGTATACAGCTCTGGGAATCACCCTAAAGGGAACCCACCTGCAAAGCATCATCACCACCTCAACCAACAACTGGACTGTCACCAGCACCTTACGTCCCTTCCTTCACCTTTTTACCTTTGGTTTTGCCAGTGGAAGCTTCTCGAGTGTTTTGTTTTAGACTTGTAGCTAGAGGGTTATGTGAACAAGGAGCTTGTTGCTTGCTATCTTGAGGGGAGGTGAGAACTGTGGTTGTGTCTCCTTACTGAGTCCCTGCAGATCTTCCAGGAAACCCAAGCTGGGAGCTTCAATCGGATAAGTTAGGTTCTTCCTCAAACTAAACAACAAATGGGAAATTTCAGCAGGAAAGAAAAATTACTGTACTTTTTAAAAAACATCATTTTTATTATCTCCCCCCTCCCCCATTCTGTCTTTCCTCTATAAACTAGCAAGGAGAGTTTATAGAGGAAAGACAGAATTAGAAGATGAGTTAATATATTATGAAGTTTTACTTTGCCTCTATTTGCCATACAACTTGGAATGACTTACTCTTTTGAATAAATGGAGGCGGGAGTTGGACAGTGCTGAGATAAGAGCTGGGCTACAGGCTTTGCATCGGGCTCTGTGCTTATTTGCTGTAAGACCTTGAGCAGTTACTCAACCTCTTTTTGGCTTAATTTCCTCACCTGTACAATGACACTAAAAATACTACCTGTGTTCATATGGTTGATGTCAGGATGGCCCGAGTTACATAGTCAAAGACTCAGAATTTGAGACCATTCATGTATTTTTATATACTTTTCCTGTGTTCATATTTCTTCAGTGTTTTGTTGTTACTCCATTTTTATCCAATTTGGAATTTCTCTTAATAACTTTATGTGAATTAATATGGTCACACAGATTTGTAATCATATTATTTCCCATGTCTCTTATTCTCTTTTCACTACCATTTAAAATAATTCATCAGGATATAAGGGTCCAGGAAGCCTTGTGTGAAGCATGAGCATGTATCAATCATTCTTCTTTGCTAACAGATGTTAGTTGATAAAAATTAACTGGGGTTCATTGACCTATTCTTAATCTGTCTGGAGTCATGAAGAAAGAGACTGGGATACACAAGTCTGCTTGTTATAGAGTCGGGTTGGGCATGGAGAAGGAAGATTGGACTTAGCACAAAAGCATTCTTGCCTTGCAGGTTGTGTGTAGCAGCCCTGTCGGTGAATAACTTCTGTGACAACCGGGAGGCCCTGTATGGTGTATTTGATGGAGACCGGAATGTGGAGGTGCCCTACCTTCTTCAATGTACCATGAGTGACATTTTGGCAGAAGAGCTGCAGAAAACAAAAAATGAAGAAGAGTACATGGTCAATACATTCGTTGTCATGCAAAGGTAAAATTAAGAGTCTCTATTGTGTTTTTTCTTGTTCTTTGAGTTTTTAGCCTCCAGTTAGAAAAAAATGTCCAGTACCTCAGAGCACTGTTGTTTGAATGTGGGAGTAAAAGATGCATTCAGGTGCCCGGCCAGTGTTTCTCAGTGGTTGAGCATTAACCTATAAACCAGGAGGTCATGGTTTGATTCCCAGTCAGGGCACATGCCTGGGTTGCAGGCTCAATCCCCTGTGGAGGGCATGCAAGAGACAGCCAATCAGTGATTCTCTGTCATCATTGATATTTCTCTCTCTCCCTCTCCCTTCCTCTCTTAAATCAATAAAAATATATATTTAAAAAGATGCATTCAGGCATTTTGGTTTTGCCCAAGCATCAGGAATGGACTGTGCTCCCCTGAGACATAGGACTGTTTCAGCAACTTAGTAAGAGGCCACATCAATGACAGGAATTTAGTTTCTCTTAGAATGACCTCACAGGCATGCCATGATTCTAGGTTTTCACACTTGCTTATAACACATTTCCTACTTTCCCCAAGTCACATGAGCTGCAGAAGCTCCATAGACCTTTTGGTGTGTGGACTTCTCTTTGAAAGGGACTGTTCCTGTCTCAGGTTGTTCACCTTTATGAAATACTATGACTGATTTGAGACGGTGCAGTCCTTTGTAAACGAGATGTTCAAAATTTAGGCCGGACATTAAATCATTCTTCATATGTTGTTTTTCCCCCTTATTAAATGTTTAAGTCAGTGTTACTAGCAGAATCCTACTCCGGAGCTTATGGTCACTGTAAAAATTTTAGAATAATTGTAACTCTTAGGGTTGAATAGTATAAGATTTCCTTCATTCAAAGGATTGCTCAATCTTTACTGGCTTTGTATGTTGTAAAGACATTGCCTATCTATTAATATTGTACTCAAACACTTGCCTATGTGGGACCAGGAAGTAAAGAGTGCTGTAAAGGTTATGGGAACAATGACTATTATTTCTCTCACTTGATAATCTGCCAGAGGAAGCATCTTTGTAATAGGAGTAGAAAAAGCATCTGCTGAGGAATAGTGGGTTGGAGAAGGCTGTAAAGTTTCCCTAAGTCATGAATAATTGTTTCCTCTTGACAAACTTAGCAGAGGCAGCCCAGGGAGGCTTTTTGCTGCTAGACCCACCTCTGTCTCTTAGATTTTCAGGGGCATGTACAGTTAAATTCTGCTCACAGCTAATACCAATGAGTCTTTCTTTGTACTAGTCACTATTCCAAATACCTCAGTGCCATAAATTGTACCCAGTGGAATAGGTAGTATTACTGTTTTTATTTTACTGACTGAAACTTAGGGAAAGAGAGGTGAAGCGCATTGCTCTAAAAGCTAGTCGAGGGTGCAGCCAGAATTCAACCTCGGGCAGTTAAGACTCTAGAGAATGTTCTAACTACCATATATCTACTTTTCTGTTTTCATCCCATCTTGTTCTAGCAAAAAAGCAAATAGATAACATAGACACATATGCATACCAACCCCCCTACACACACACACACACACACACACACACATACACACCGTTCGCACACCCCCCAAGAGTCTGCTTGTTATAGACCCACCAGCACTGAATAAGAATTAAAAATGTAAGAACCTTGAACTTGAGTTACCAGCTGTACTTCCCACAGATGCCTTGCTCAGATCAATCATGTGCCTTTGAAAGTAAGAAAGTAGTGCTGCATTGACAGGGCCTAGTGCCAAATCTGCGGTGGATATCCAGGAGTTGTGGTTTGAGACCCAAACCACTGGCCCATCTTAGGATCATTCATAGACCTCTTGTTTTCCCTGTGTGTTAATAGGATATGGGATGTGTGACTTTTTCACTTCTTGGGAGAATTTTATGTTCTTTGTGCGTAACATGCTAGTGCGTGCTTGTAGCCAGCCCTGGCTTCCATGGCTAGTGTTGCCATGTGCTAACCTAGAGGAGGAGTTAACAGTACCCGAGGATCTGCCCTTGTAAACAGGCATCTGTTTATCTTCACGTTGTGCTCCTGCACACTCAGCATCAGTGGGGCCTGGTTGGCACTGCCATCTATGGGACTCGAAATAGGAGTTCGAGCCCCCTTGATTGTTGGGACTTGATGCTTTGCATAAGTCAGTGGATTGATGATCAAGAATAAAAGCACTGTGGAGCTTAATTACTAGAATGTCCTTTCTGTGAATGTTCTAGAATTGGAATTACTGATCCAGCAAGTCTACACCATCTAGAGCAAGAACATGGATGGCCCAATATGTCAGAGCTCCTCCAAGTAAACATCTGTATTGCAGGGGGAGAGGATGGTCAGGTGCTTTTGAGGTTTGCGTGTCAATGGGTGTAGAATTTACACCTGCTCCTATTGAAGTGGTCCCTGTAGAGTTCCCCTCTGGGGAGCAGAGGGGGTTTAGAGAGGGGTGGGAAGGCTTTCAATGGTCACTGGTCTCTGTCTCTGAAGTGTGCTGACATGGGGGTAGCAGACTGGACACAGCCACACAAGGGCCCTTTACTTGCACATTAGCTCTGGGACTTTAGTGCAAAGGGACACTTTGTCCCAATTGTGAGCATACCGCTCTGTGTGGGTGTGTATGTCGATTCCACGGGCTCTTTTCCTCGGAGGAGTTGAGCGATGCCTGCCTGCTTTGGTGAGAGCCTGACTTGAGCCCCCAGGTTCTGTTTTCTCCTTGCCCTGGTGAATTAGCAAGACTGATGCAGACAGGCTGTGCTGGGTTTTTACACCCTCTTTTTGGATTCCAGGAAACTTGGAACTGCTGGCCAGAAACTTGGAGGTGCTGCTGTCCTTTGTCACATCAAGCATGACCCTGTGGACCCAGGAGGATCCTTTACCTTGACCTCTGCCAATGTGGGCAAGTGCCAGACGGTCCTCTGTCGGAACGGGAAGCCGCTGCCTCTGTCCAGGTCATATGTCATGAGCTGTGAGGAAGAGCTAAGGAGAATTAAGCAGCACAAGGCCATTATCACGGAGGTGAGGAGAGAGCCACTTTCCTTGGGTGGTGGGAAGACAGGGCTGGGGTCTGCAGAAGCCGGCAGAGAGCATCTCTCTTCAAAGCGTGTTCTTTTAAGTTGGTTTAGAATTAAAATTCCAAACCCCTGGTGTCACATAGCAAGTTCTTTTGTAGGATAGGTGTGAAGACATTATACTGTATAGAATAATAAACCGTTTATTATTGGCCTCTTTGTGTCGGGCTATGCCAGGTACTCTGTGGCACTGTACCATCTGGTCCTCATGGGAGATACTGGTTTGCTTGGTGGTGCGGGCTCCACCCCTGAGATCACACTGTTGGTATCCCTGTCCTTGCTTTGGTGCTGGTGGCTGTGACCTTCAAACCTTCATCAAAGCCTCAGTTTCTTCATCTGTAAAGTGGGAACAGTAGTATATCTGTCCTGTAGGCTACTGTATCCGTGGACATGAACTCACTGGTACTTTGTGTCATACCTCCTGTTCCATCTGAGTAAGGCAGTGAGTGCTTTTCAGCCAGGGACCATTTTTCCCCAGTGGGACATTTTGCAATACCTGGACACATTTTTGTTGTCACACAGTTGTGTGACAGAGAGTGCTTAGGGCATATAGAGGCAGGGATGCTGCTAAACATCCTACAGTATACAGGGCGGCACTGCAACAAAGAATTGCTTGGCCCAGCATGTCAGTACTGCCCCTGTTGAGAAAGGTTGACATAAGTCAGTCTGCATTATAGCAAGATTTGTTACAGCACAACTTCCACATGGGCATTAGCAGCCCAGCTCCACTCACCCACTCATCATAACAGTATTATCACCTGGTGGGCCTGACATATGACGGGAGGTACAGACATGACCCTGCAGACACACATCTGCCACAGGACGTGTCCATTCCTTATTGTTGAAAAACCCACAGGCCTTGTTTAACCAGGTAGACAGTTCAGTAGAGATGAGTCTATTGGGTCCGGACAGGCTCTGGTAAAGAACCATGAGGAAGATAGAAAAGACTTGAGATCCACTGTGAGACTCTAGAAATGAGTCTATGGGTTGGTTTTAGTTCCATCTGCCTGTCTGAGAGCAGAGTGAATTAAAGTAGATCAGAGACAGATTAAGATGGGACAGATGTAACTGAATTAAACACTCAACATTACACCATGCAAAGATTAACCATTTCTGCTGCGTAAATGCCTCACAGTTTGTGCTTCAGAACTTTTCTCCTATTTCCCCTGCCTTTTCTCACTTTTAAAATTATTTATTGTTGATGGTATTACAGATGTCCCCCATTTTCCCTACTCACCCCCCATTCTCCAGGTCTTCAGCACCCTATTTCCTCCTCACTTTTGTCTGCATTGCTGGTTTTGTTACTTCTCTACCTTGAGGCACACTCACCAAACACACACATGTGCACACAGGCGCACACAGACACAAGACCATTGGTTCTGATGGGGGCAAGATCTAAAGGATTGAGCAGAACAGCAAGGGTAATTGCTGACCAATTCCATACTTCAGGGAGCAAAGAATTACATCAGTAGAATTGAGGGAGCTGAAAAATGTGCTTGAAGCCTCATTTTGGTAATTTTCCTTCTAAGAACTCTGCCTGCTTGTGAGAATATTGTGGTGGGATTGTGCAGAGGGCACCCCTAGAACACCAGACACCTCACAATCTCCCACACGAAGAGGTAGGGTTGGGAAGGAAACGGTCATTCTTTGGAAGAAACAGCAGCTTTAGGGGACCATCTCTGTTACCTTGTCCTACACACACACTGCTAAACGTTGTATTTGTCATCATGAAGCTTCCTGGCAAAGTTAAAAATAGGGTCTCAGAGAGGCACGTTATGGGCCTGAGACCCTCAAATGTTAATAAAGGACTAAGTAGTGCACCGGGGTCACCCCTTCCTCCCCTCTAGTTTCAGAGTAAAGGTCTTTAACCAGCAAATGGTCTGAAACTTTGGCTCATGATTTAAATGGCATGAACCCAAGTGATCCGAAGCCGAGGGACTTTGTCTTCTCCCTTTGCCATCAGCAAAGTGAGTTCTCGGAAGTGATGGAAACTGGCCCTTCTCCCTCAGCTCTGCCTCTCTCCAGCGTGGGCATTCTGACCTAGTGAGTCACACCAAGATTCTCCCCCCAGTTATTTTTTACCTTCTGAAGTGTAAAGCAGTGTCTCCTGGGGCCCTTGGTTGCTGGACTGCTGGAGAGGAGTGTAAGGCGTGGGGCATTATTTTGACCAGACCTGCCGTATCTGCTCAGGACTGGCTTGTTTCAGAAAGCCCTTTCCTGTGGCTACAGAAGTGTCCCAAGGTACTGTGACAGGCTAGATCGCAGTTTGCTAAAACCCAATGTGAACATTGTCCCTCTTGCCCCTCCTGTTTCTGCCCTGCCCAGGCCACTGCCCTGGTTTCTGATGAGAGATGGATACTGGCCACTCATCAGAGGGAGAGCAGTCCTTCTCTTGGGCACACACAGTGCTCTCTCTGAGGTCTCCAGGCAGGAGACCCAGGAAAGTTGCCAGTGGGCTCTGAGTTAATGTCTGCTTGGAAACCCCTCTTCTAGGACGGCAAGGTGAACGGAGTGACCGAGTCCACGCGCATCCTGGGCTACACCTTCCTCCACCCCAGCGTGGTGCCGAGGCCCTATGTGCAGTCCGTGGCCCTGACACCCCAGGACGAGTTTTTCATCCTGGGCAGCAAGGGGCTGTGGGACAGTCTGTCCATCGAGGAGGCCGTGGGGGCCGTTCGCAATGTGCCTGATGCTCTGGCTGCCGCCAAGAAGCTGTGCACCCTGGCCCAGAGCTACGGCTGCCGCGACAGCCTCAGTGCCGTGGTGGTGCAGCTCAGCGTCACCGAGGACAGCTTCTGCTGCTGCGACCTGGGCACGGGCGGGGCCGGCCCGCCGCCCAGCCCGGGCATCTTCCCGCCCTCGGTCAGCATGGTGATCAAGGACCGGCCTTCAGACGGGCTGGGCGTGCCGTCGTCCAGCAGCGGCATGGCCTCCGAAATCAGCAGTGAGCTGTCCACCTCCGAGATGAGCAGCGAGGTGGGCTCCACGGCCTCGGACGAGCCCCCACCCGGGGCCTTGAGCGAGAGCGGCCCCGCCTACCCCGGCGAGCAGCGCTGCCTGCTGCACCCCGCCTGCCTGTCCAGCGCCTTCCAGCGCCAGCTGTCCAGCGCCACTTTCTCCAGCGCCTTCTCTGACAACGGCCTGGACAGCGACGACGAAGAGCCCATCGAGGGCGTCTTCAGCAACGGGAGCCGGGTGGAGGTGGAGGTGGACATCCACTGCGGTCGCGCCAAAGACAGGGACAAGCAGCAGCACCTGCTGCAGGTGCCGGCCGAGGCCAGCGACGAGGGCATCGTCATCAGCGCCAACGAGGACGAGCCTGGGCTGTCCAGGAAGGCGGACTTCTCCAGCATGGGGACCATTGGGCGCCGGAGGGCTAACGGCTCCGTGGCGCCCCAGGAAAGGAGCCACAACGTGATAGAGGTGGCCACAGAAGCGCCTCTCCGCAAGCCTGGAGGCTATTTTGCGGCTCCGGCCCAGCCAGATCCCGAGGATCAGTTCATCATACCGCCCGAGCTGGAGGAGGAGGTCAAGGAGATCATGAAGCACCACCAGCAGCAGCAGCCGCCCGCGCAGCTCCCCGTGCAGCCGCCGCGGCAGTGCCCGGCTGACCAGCTGCCGGACTACTGCGACACACCGCTATGACCCGCCGGCGCCGCTTAATAAACTAACCAAGAAAGACGGAGTTGCAAGAGTCTCCCAGGCTCGCATTAAACCAGGGGTTTACTCCACGCCCTTCTCCCAGACTCTCTCCCAACCTGTCTTTGCAACTAGTCTGTAGGTTCTTCCTGTTGGTGATTTTTAAAATAATTACCACTTTTCTTCTAGTGATGCTTTACCAATATGATTTAAGTTGGTTAACTTCTTTTCCTAACATATCAGATGTGTAAAGACAAAGAACAAAAGGTTTAATATATTACAGAGAAACAGTTAATGATAATGTAATATTTTTTAAAATGGCTTTTTATTGTTTTGTTTGTTTGGAAGGCAGGGCAGGTTGCCAGTGCTCAATGATTTAATAATATTGTAATTCTGGGGGGAAAGGCTTTTTTTTTTTTTTTTTTTTTTTGTCTTGAAAATGATAGACATTTGTAGAATATGGAGACTAACTCCTAGGAGTTGCTTTACTCTGTCAGGTGACTTAAGTCACTGGGATTCACTAATTTTCTCTGAGAGAACAGTTGATTGAGAAATTTCTATTGTAAATAGCTACATGTTGTATAGTGATGCTTCAGATGTTTTGTAGTTTTGGCATAAGGACACAGTCTAAACAACTGACTTTTCCCTCCCTCCCCTTCTGAGGAGCCTTCCTGCCCTCACTCACCTCCTAACCCACATTAGTTCATTCAATGATGAGGCTGAGCAACGAAGAGCATTTCCATTCAAACAAGGTGCCTCTTAGGCCACTGGAAAGGAGCCTGCACCCAGGGGCCTCTGAGCCTTTTCCTGTCCTCTCCTGCCTCCTAGCCTCTTCACTTTGCAGGCACTTTCTAATTGTATTCCTTTCTGCTGCCACAGTCAGCATGATTGTAGAGTCCAGTTAGACCATTGACATACCAGCAGTTACATTAATGCTGAATGCACAGATGAACATGTCATAATTTTTGTTATAATAAATACAAAATTTACAAGTATTGCACTCATCTGCTTTTGTGTCAGCAGCCAGATGTGTCTTGCAGACAGTCATAATAGCTTGGATTTGGAGTTACCAGATATTTCTGCCTTTGGGATTTTGTTTGTTTGTTGGAAGGAAAAACACCCAACGGGATATGGACCTTGTGACTAACAATAGAAATAGTTGATCTTGCAGCCCTTCTACTTCTTGTTATTATGAAGGCTAGGTGTTAAAAAGGAAGTAGATGGAGGTTGCATAGAGGAAACCCTTGGAAAACTTCTCCCACAAAGCCACACCCGTTTTCGATGCTTTCAGGGGCCCTTAAGCACAAGAACAGGTTAAGATACCTTTATTTGAATCGTAAAAATCAGAAGTTGATGGGCTCACTCTCCAGCACTAGGACAAATCACCTGAGTGCAGTGGAGTCCAATGGGAAATCTGGTATTCCTAGCTGACCACTGGTGCCATTTACAGACTGTAGCCCCTGACCCTGCACCTTGTGGACCACGTGTTGAAGATAGTGTTGGTCTTCTCTGTCTCACGTGAACCAGCTTCCCAGAGGACTGTCTCCTCTCTTCTTTCTTCAGGTCTTAAGTGGAACCTGGATAGTTTAGTAACAGGACAATTAATATTTCTCAACTTATGGACTTGGTGATGGGCCGTCTGTCCCTTTGCTTGGTGGTCAGATCTGTGACCTGGCCATGTCTTGATAATGTCCATACTGTATTACGTGTCAGGCTTCATGCATGTCATGCTCTTTGAAAACTGCTAAGACCATGAAAGAAGGTAATTTCATCCCAGTAAGGGACAGTGACCAATGGACTAGACTGTAAACAGTTCAAGCTCAGGCTGAGCTCTTTGGTCTAAAGTAGACTATTGGCAAAACCGTCTTAGGCCGGCCCTCACCTGCACCTTGCCTTCCTCGGTCTTTGCCCAGCTCCAAGTGGATGGGAGCAGGCTTGGGAGGTGCTGAGTTTCATACCAGTGAAGATGTGTGCTGGCGTCTGAGGTCCACAGTTCTGAAACCCACTTTGGCTGGGTTCATTGTTGCCTTAGGTTATCCAGACCATCTGTGGATTTCTCTACAACTCCCAGAGGGGTCAGCATTTGCTGCCCTGATTGTGCTCAATTGAGGCAGCAGCAAATGGGACCACCAGGTTTCCTGTGGAGACCTTCCTCATTTCCTACCTTCCGTGGCTGACAGGGGAGACAGGGCACAGCTTGTGCTGGTGTTTTCCACAGCCCACCAGTTCAGTCGGTGCTTGCTTCTGTTTACTATATCACTAAGTCACAGGAAGCACAACTACATGTAAGGTACCGTGGAGGTAAAGGACAAAACTTTGCCCTTTGGAGCTTGGAGTAAACAGCATGTGGATGAAGAGATAACAGGAGCCTGTTAAGTGGCCAAAGAGGCAGAACCATACTAATAGTCTCCTTGCTCTTGCCTGGGAGCCTCCCAGGCATTTTCTGACAAAGAGTTTCTTTTCACTTCTCATCACGGTGGCATCTGATAATATATGTAAACTGTGAAGTGCTTACCATTTAACGGTCCCCAAAGCCAAGGAATCTCCAGAGTGACTATGAGGCAGAAGGGCATCTCCGCCTCCTGGGAGAGGGGTAGGAAGAGGTTGGAGCAGAAGCTTTTAGAAGCTCTGGTAAGGTTTGCAGGCTGCAAACCTTGAGTAGACTCAGCCCCAGTTAAAGACCCTAGAAGTTGTCAACCACATGTGTCCACAGAATTGTGACTTTGAAGAGGGACCTAGGATCAGTCTGGAAGCTAAGGCTCCGAACCAGTGTGAAGTCTTCAATCCCCTGGTTTCTCTGGATTACTTTTGTCACAGCACCACCTGCTGGTGAGGTTAGACTGTGGGTGGAAATGTCCTTAGGGTTTGTTCCTTCATCCTCTAGGCTTCCAGAAGAAACATTTATGTTACTTGGTTTCCTAGATACATGAAAGCAAATCTAGCACTATTAAGGAGTAGAAATTCTAATTAAACTATTGTTTTTGTACCTGTGGAAGTCTGCTTTGTTAGGCGGTACAGTGGATGACCACTGTTTCCTGTGATGCTCACTGTTTTCCCAAGGGAAATTGACATGCAGACATGTAAAGTGTAACTGGTGTCATAGTGTTGACCTGGGAGTCAGTATCCCCAACATTCACCTAGTCCCCCATGTCCCATGGTGAAAAATACATAAACATCAGTAATGTGCTGGCACTGCCCAATGAACATTTCCCATTTGGTCGTGTGACTCCCATGCAGACACTCATAAGAGGCATTGTGATTTATCCCCAACCATCAGGAGACAGAATTCTTGTGAAGTGGGGGCGGGGGGGTTGTGGTATCTACCCTACCTACCTCCCTAGTGATAAACCAGGTCATGCCTTTCAGGCAATTTGTGGATAGCAAAGCCTTAATTAAGTGGAAGTATTTTTGTCATTGTTGTAAATGAAGCATTAAGGATGGCTAGGAAGAAAATAATTGGAAACACAACAAAAGTACCTTTTTAAATTAAAAACTCTTAGAGAAATAGCTATTGAATTGTTATGAGAGAGAGAGATACAGTAATGTAGAAAATAAGTTTTTCTCATTTCTTGCCATTGAGTTTTATTTTTCAATTCAGCCCCAACATAGCTCTTGTGCAACTGGATCTCTGTAAACTTCGTTCTGTTTCATTATTGTCATTCATTTGAAAGATGACTTTAAAGTTTTTTTATTCCCCACCACCAAAATACCAAAATTGCAACCAAGGCCTTAATTTGGAAAGCCCATTGCCTGATCACTAAATGAAAGGTCCTGAGGGTGACAGGGGATGGAGAAGAACCCTACACATTGTCTCCTGCCTTCTAGAAGACTAAGGTCCAACCCTTGACAAGAGGAGATGGGCAGTGGATCCCGAGGCTGCCTTCCAGCTTCTGGTCTGCATCATAAAGTAGGAAATAATGCCATCCCCTTACCCCGAATTGAAGTGCCCAAAACAAGCACTGCTGTTGTTGGGCTCCGGTTCATTAGTGCCTTCCTTTCATTCCAGACTAGAAACAATGTTCTATCCTGTTCACGGGGAACAGCATAACACGTGAAGAGTTTCTCCCATCTGTGTATGACTACAATTCCCCCCATCATCATACCTCTCTTTCTCTAATGCCGTGGCAGTAAAACATTTCAAACTGAAAATTCAAGTACTTTCTACTCACTATGATTTCTTAGGTCTTATTCCAATGGACTTATACTTTCCCCTAATTACTAACTTTATCTATTGAAAGCATTGAAATAGCAACTAAGGTAAATTTTCCAAATGTTGCACCTCCAGATGTTGACTTTTCTTGCACTCACTTGGAGGTCATTTGCTTTTCTGAGTCTAAGAAAACTATTTCACAATTAGCATATGGAGGTTCTTAAATCAGTAGAAATTGCCCTGCAAGCCAGGGATAGATCTTGCACATGAAATATTTTGTTTTATGATCTATAATACCTTTAAAGAACTATTTGAATATTCCTTTTCATAGAACATGTCAGTGGGTTAAAAAGAGCTCATTGGAATGTGTGTCACGTTCCTGCCTCCCTAAGCACAACCAGCCATACATTTTCCTCAGGAGCAGTGACACTGAAACCACCATCTCTCACAGGTAAACCCGTTAGGGTGTTTTTTCCTAGAAACTTTATTAGGCATGGATTACAATGCTGCCTGCATATCATTTGCATATAATTTTTATGTCAACATTCTATGATGACTCTACTCTTCAAACACTCTTTAGGATATTACTTGAATTGCATTGTATTGGGTTTTGTCTTATTCTTTCTCCATCGCTTGAAGGATGAGCTGGTGTGTGTCGGGAAAGAGGGCAGGCAGGATGGTGAACCTACCAGTGTTACCAGAGCACTCTGCCTTTGCTGCCCCCTCAATCTAGTCTGAGCATCAGATGGTGGGAATGACCTCCAGACATTACGGGGTGCCTGCTTCTAGATGGAATCCAAGCTGTGTCGCTCTGCTGAGTGGTTTTTTGTTTCTTCCTTCCTGGAGCTCCAAAAATAGAGGCTCCTTGACTTCCTTCATAAACTGCCCAGCACCTGCATGAACAAGTTGAGTATCCACTGTGCAGAAGTGCTGGGGTGGGCGGAGTGCAGTGAGATGAATAAAAAAAAAAACATGATGATCCACCACGGAGATGCATATAACCAAGAATGGAGGGGGCTGGGGGAGGGCTCGGGGCGTAGACTTGCACCCAGTCTGAGATGGCCAATGGGCCAACCCCAAGTTCAGAATTCTCTGACTCCCAGCCCTGCATGTGGTCATTGAGAATCAGTGTTGTGTGAAGTTCTTCCTGTCACCCAGTGGCCTTCAAACTTGTCTGACTTCCTGAGGGACAACACTGGCTTCCCACCTCCAATGAAGACTGGCTTCCCACCTCCCATGTTGACCACTCCCCGCTGCTTCCTGGACACCTCCCTCCCAGGACTCCTGCAAGCCTGATGCTGGCAGAACTTGTCATCTGTCACCAAGTCCTGTCAGTTCTGCTTCCTGAACCTTCCTAATGGAGGAGAGAGACAATGAATAAACATTTTTTAAATGAACATGATTATTTCAGAAAATAGAAGGAGGGTTATGGGATCAAGAGTGATATTTAAGAAGACAGACCCTAGAGGAAGAGAATCTCAAGCAGAGGACCTGCAAGGGCACAGCCCCCCAAGGGAGGGGACACCAGGGGGGAAGTGGGACATCCCTCCTCTTGCCCCTGGTTCTGAGCCAATGAGGAAATAAGATAGAGATTAACAGCAGGGGTCGAAAGGTCACCTTTATTACTTAAAGCTGACAGTAGAGAATGGTAAGTGGGCTTCCGATTGTTGAACCCCATCATCAGCCAGACTTGCCCTGTAGCAAGCGCCTGAGGCAGATCTCCTTGCTCTGGAGCAGAGAGCACTCCCTGGAGGTGCAGCTGAAAACGGATTTCTGAGAGAAAGGGGAGGTGCGAGGCTATGCAAGTGTATCTTTTCTCTCCCAGGAGAGGTTCCAGGGTCGGATCCACAGCTGGAAGGAGGATCCTCCCGCTGCAAGCTTGGCCAGCTCACAGAGGTCTGTGTAGTGAGAGCTCAGTGACACCCGACAAGAGGGTGTGAAATGATGCCACAGATGTAGACCAAGGCTGGGGCAAGGCAGGTGCTTACTAAATGGTTTTTCATGTTTCCTCTCCCCTCTGAGTTCCCTAGCCCCTGAACACACAGCTCTGTGGTTCTCACCATGACCTATGTCCCGTTCATTAATTTGGGGGGTGAGCGGTGGGGATGGTTATAATCATACAATAAATGCACCATAAATATCTACCCAACAATGTATACAAACACCAATCCAGCCCGATTTCAAATGACTGGAAACCCTGTCTCTGTAAGTCCTCTCATACTTGTCAGGTTTATTAGGAGTTTATGACTGTGACAGAGGTTGGAGGAATTATCTGTGCCTGAGTTAGGACTGGCTAGGTGACTCTTGAGCAGTATATGGACTCCTGTGTTTAATGTACAGGTAGTTACTCTTCCCCAAGCTCCTGAGACTAAGGACTGTCAGCAGGGGTGGGAAGTGGTTTTTACTGGGTAAGATTATCATTGACACCTTCCAAGAGACTAACCACAGATTGGCCATACCCTGTGTCAATCATTGTCAGCTCACCTTATGAGGTGTGTGCATCTTCCACTTCCTGACCTGGACAAAGGAAAAAGGTTTTTAAGACAGGACTGAAATCAAGGCTTCCTCAGGGAGTCTTCTGACATGTGAATTCATTTATTTATTTCCTTCCCCTCTTTCCATTTTGCAGTGGTTTTCCCAGTGAGACTGACAAGAAATTTAAGCCAGCCATGTACTAACTGATGTGAAGTTCTCTCTGACAGAGTAATAACCAGAGCTATTTGTTTTCAAATGTCTCATATTCAACAAAATATCATTTTCCTCCCTGGAGTGATTAATAGGATTTGTTTTAATTCAGTTATTGGCAGTGGCTGAAAGACAGTATGGAGAACTATGGTGTCATATGTCTGCAGAGACAACCTTCCCTCTGTGTGCAAATTACCTTCCCTTGCTGTTTGAGTCCTGCTGTGGGAACACCATACAACATGGGAAAAGGTAGGAGATTGAGTAATTTCAGGTTGTTTAGATACACTGAAAATTGGTTTCATATTCACAATTTCCTATGGCTCAACTTAATAAATGTAGTTATTTGGGTCTGTGGAAAATGTCCTATTAAACTAGCCCACCTTGTGCTCCAGGATATGCTAATGACTGTGAATGACTGACTGTGGTTAGGCATTTCATGTATCTCTCTTTCAAATCATGTATGAGGTCCAGCTGGCATGGCTCAATGGTTGAGCATTGACTTATGAACCAGGAGGTCACAGTTTGATTCCCAGTCAGGGCATATGCCTGGATGCGGTCTCCATCCTCAGCTTGCAGGATGCAGCTGATTGATGCTTTCTTCTCATCATTGATATTTCTCTCTCCTCCTCCTCCTCCTCCTCCTCCTCCTCCTCCTCCTCCTCCTCCTATTCCTCCTCCTACTCCTCCTTCTATTCCTCCTTCTTCTCCTCCTCTTCTTCCTCCTCCTCCTTCTTCTCTGAAATCAATATTTTTTAAAAATCGGGTATGGGCCCCAGGACAGGCTCTCATTTCATGGACTCCATGATCAATGAGTATCAAGTGAATGTGGGGGAGGAAGAGACTTTACCTTCAAAGTGCCTTTGGCTGGTCTCATCATCACAATTGCAGGAGACTGATTGACAAGAGACTATAGACAAATTCAGTTACATACAATGATAGCAAGTGTTTAGTAAATAAAAGTTTACCCTGCCATAGAGTTAAGTCCAAAAAGGTTATCTCTGATGATTCTTATTATAGGTAAGATCCCTACCTCATTCAAGTTCTTCTAGGTAGTTGTGTGGGGGTTGGGAGTGGTTTCTTTTGAGCCCGTTGCTTTTAACTCAAAATCATCTGCATAGCACAAGGGACATCTTGGGTGACTCATTCTGAACCTCCCCAGAAATATCCAACAAGTGGAAAATGCAGTCCAGATAAGTAGCTGATTTATGCTTTTACTGAATCTGTGCTGTTGTCTCTACAATGGCCAGGCCCCGGAGAGCTCACTGCTTTCATCTCATTCTTCACAGAGCCAAAGGCAAATTGGAACAGGAACCCTACAGGGTTCCCTCTGCCACGAGGACCTTTCTCAGCAAATAAAATGGACGTGTCCTGATGGAGTGAATTTCCACGAAGACCTGCTGCAGGACCCCAGGGGAAGGTGAGCGGACAAAGCTGGCGCCACCGCACAGCGCCTCATGCGAGGCCTGTGCTGGCCCCTGCTGGCTGGGGAGGAGTGAAGAACACTGTGGTCTCCCAGGATCCTGTGTTCAGCCCATAGGACACACCACAAGAGCCACAGGGTGTGGAAGGAGCACATCAGACTTGCCTTTACTTTTGTGTGCATTCTGAAAGTTCTAAGAGTTAGCATTTATACGCGCACTGCTCTAAGTGAGTGTCAGACACGGCCCTGAATGCTTACCTCTAGCAGTGAGTCCCTTAATCTTAATAGCATGGAGCTGAAGACTTACCATCCTGATTCATAAGAAAAAGCTGAGGCTCAGAGGGTTCCAATGATCAGCCCAAGGTCACTGCCAGGAACAGGGATTGGAGCCCAGATGGGTGGCTCCAGGTCCCTTATCACCCTTTATTAATCATTCTGTGATGAGAATCTTCACATGTGGAACACGTGTGTAATGCATTAATTCACACACACACACACACACACACACACACACACACATACTGCAGATCCCAGTGTTTGTTTTTCACTGAGGATAGACGTGTGAGACCCTGGACAGAGCCCTCCCTGAGAACAGGAGCAGGTCAGTGTCAGCCCCCTGCCCCCTGCGGGTCCCTTGAGCCTTATGACTTAGCGGCCCTGGGTAGGTTCCAGCTCTCATGCTTCCAGCACAGTCCATGGTAGTAGATAACCCCTCTGACTAATCCTCACTCAAACAGAGCTTGAGTTTAGGATGAGTTGGCATCTAAGTGCCTGTGTCACCAGCACAGGGTGCTGCAGAGATTAAGTCAGCACTTCAGAGAGTTTGGGACCTTTTCATTCTAGGTGGTTGCAATTTCCAAAGTTGAGCTTAACAAAAGAAAAGAAGCCTTTGGGATTTTGTGGCTGTTGTTTTGGCGTCTGTGGATCTAGTGCTGGTGACAGGATTGTGGCCTCACTGCCCCTTTGAAGTCCAGAGAAGGGGAGGCTCCCAGGACCGAAAGTGTGTAGGGATCTGTCTATACTTGGGGAGGAGCCTGGGTGTCACAAGCAGACTACAGTGCTCCGCAGAGGCCTCCTGGCTGCGGAGAAAAGACCTGTCCAATACCATGCGATCTGTGGATAGGGAGCTGCTTTATTTTACAGAAGGAGTTAAATCTGCGTCTGAGGGAAGGCTCTAGCACAAGCCATTTGGGGAATGGCCTGGCATGTTCCCTGACCTTCCAAGGAGGGAACGGGATTGCAGCCAGACCTTCCGAGGTAGGGGGCAGCTTTGCCAAAAAGTTGGGACCCACTTAGGTTATTACTCTTCTATAATCAACTGATTGTTTAATCCTGAGAAAGATTTAAAATGGTGGTAAGAGGGAAGTATTCATCTTCAAGGGGGTGGACCCACCCTTGTTTACACATTATTTTCTCATTTTAAGGTTTTGACTTTTTAAAAAATTTTTAGGATTTTAAATTTTTATTTTTAAACCACAAGTAAACCTTACATTTGTTTTTTTTAACAGTGGACTAGTGAGAGTAAGATTGAATTATTCTATGCAACTCAGCTTTGTCATATCTTGTAATATTAAATGTTAATACAACCTCCACCTACCTTCCACCCCCCTGCAATCAACACACTGTTGTCCTGTCCTCTTTTTTTTTCTTTTTTGCTCAATCCCCCACCACAACCCCCACCAGAGCTGTCTGCCTGCTCTGTGTCTTTGAATGTGTTTCTATTTTGCTTGGTAGTTCAGTTTGTTCATTAAATTCCACATAGATCAATGGAACAGAATAGAGAGCCCAGAAATAAATCCATGCCTTTATAATAAATTAATATTTGACAAAGGAGGCAAAACATACAATGGACTAAAGATGGTCTATTCAATAAATGATGTTGGGAAAATTGGACAGACATGTGCAAAAACAATGAAACTAGACCACCTTCTTACACTGCACACAACAATGAACTCAAAATGGATTAAAGTCTTAAATGTTAGACTGGAAACCATAAAAATCCTAGAAGCAAACATTGGCAGCAAAATCTCAGGCATTTCTCACAGCAATATTTTTTCTGACATATTTCCTCAGGCAAGGAAAACAAAATAAAAAATAAACAAATGGGACTACATTGAACTAAAGAGTTTTGCACAGCAAAGGAAACTATCAACAAAATGAAAAAACAACCCATTGAATGGGAGAACATATTTGCCAGTGATCCATCAGATAAGGGGTTAATATCCAAAATTTATAAAGAACTTATAAAACTCAACACAATACTAAACAAACAAACAACCCAGTTTTTTAAAAAAAGACAAAAGACCTGAATAGACACTTCTCCAAAGAAGACATATGGTAGCCAATAGACATATGAAAAGATGCTCAATGTCACTAATCATCAGAGAAATGCAAATTAAAACCACAATGAGATACTATCTCTGACCTGTCAGAATGGCTATCATCAATAAATCAACAAACAACAAGTATCGGTGAAGATGTGGAGTAAAGGGAATTATTTCAAGATTTTAAATGGGCACCTCTCATTCGGTAAACTCCTTGAAGCAGAGACCTTGCCTTGGTGACATTGCATCTCAGGGGCTAGCCCTGTGCCTGGCACATGATAAGCTTCCAACCTATTTTTTAGATATAGAATGCACCAACTTTGTAAGCACCACGATCCTGTTGGCTTTTTCATTGACACCATTCTTACTTAGCACTAGACATGACTGACCATCTTCACAAAGGTGCTACACCTGGAAGAAAGCCTCCTCTTGCTCTGGAAGCTATGGACACATTCTAAAATGTACTCAGAATTGTTTTTTCTGACTATAAAATAATGCACACACAAAAGTTGGAAAACATAGAAACATTAATGAAGTAAAAAGATGACCCATGATCTCATTGACACATTAATAGTCCCTTCCAGTCTTTTTTCTAAGCACCATTTTTAATACCTAATTGGGATTATGCTGTATTCAATATCATATTCCCCATTATGTTTTGAGCAGCTTTCCTGGTTACTAAAAATTCTTAGTAAACATTTTTAAAAGTAAACATATTCTGTCAGGGGAATGTACCATAATGTGATAAAATAGACAATAATGGTTGTCATTGGTATGGTTTCTAGCTGTTCGCTATTGCAAATAACACTGCAGTGAAATTCTTTGCTACCATTGATTACATAATTGCAAACATTAATTTAATCAACACATTGATTAAAATTTATGAACAGTTGGGAGCAAGAGGTAGGGAGCTAAGCGATGGGGGAGGGTGTGGCCTTGGTTCCCAGATGTGGAGGAGAAGCAGCCGGTGCCCTAGCTGATTTGGCTCAGGGGACAGAGCATCAGCCTGCGGACTGAAGGGTCCTGGGTTCAGTTCCAGTCAAGGGCACATGCCTGGGTTTCAGGCTTGATCCCCAGTTAGGGGCGTGCAGGAGGCAGCCTGATTAACAATTCTCTTTCATCATTGATCTTTCTATCTCTCTCTCCCTCTTCCTTCCTCTCTGATATTAATAATAGTTCAATAATAATAATTTCATAAGTCAATAATAATAATTTATATATATACACACACACACTCTAGGGGCCCGGTGCACGAAAATTGTGCACTGGGGGGGGGGAACCCCTCAGCCTAGCCTTCCCCTTCTCACATATTGGGAGCCCTCAGGGAATGTCCTACTGATGACTTAGGCCCGCTCCCTGCTCCTCTTGGGGAGTGGGCCTAAGCTGCAGTCTGGCCTCCATTTGTGGGAGGCGACCAGGCTAATCACGGGAAGCCACCAGCCCCATCACCCTGCTGCTGCAGCCACTGCCAGTCACCACAGCCACCAAGATGTTTTCATTAACACGGACTCCAGTCCCTTCACCATGAAAAAATGACAACTTTCTTTAGGCATTTTGAAGATGTATCTTTCATAGGATATAACATTTCTTTCTTTATTATTGTTTTTATCCTCACCTGAGGATATGTTTCCATTGATTTTTAGAGAATGTGGAAGAGAAAGGGAAAAACAGAGAGAAACATCAAAGTGAGAGGAACACTTTGATTGGTTGCCTCCTGCATGAGCCCTGACCTGGGTCCCAGCCAGGGAGGAGCCTGCAACCTAGGCACATGCCCTTGGTCAGAATTGAACCCAGACCCTGCAGTCAGCAGGCCAAGGCATTATCCACTGAGCCAAACCGACTAGGGCAGGATATGACATTTCTTAGCCCTCCAGCAGCGCATCTTCATTTTTTTTCTCCAGAAGTGTGGTGGAAAAACCCTAGATGCCTTTTTGGGTTCTTATTACCCAAGTTACTAAGAATATGAGCAGTGGCATTCAGGGAGCTTAGCCAATGTGTGGTCAGAAAAAGTGTTCCCTCTGTAGTTCACACCGATCCCCGGCTTGGCCCCTGCCCAGGCCTAAAGCCTCAGGGCCTGGGAAGGGACCCCAGCTTCCTCTCATCAGCCCCTACCTAGGCCTAAGGCCTCTGGCCAAGGCGTTAGGCCTAGGCAGCAGCCCCTCTCGGTTCTGATCACAGGTTTAAGCCCTGCCCAGGAGCCCACTTGCTCAGGCCCTTCCTAGGCTGCTCAGGGCCCACACATGGCCTACCTCAGAGTTACCTGGGTGCCTGATGATGTTCCTGAGACCCAGGCTTGCTGGGCGCCTATGAATGCAAATTAGCCACTCTTCTGATTGGCTGGTGAGCATAGCAGATGGATGGTCAATTTACATGTTTGACTAGTAATAGGTAAGATATATCTACATCTATATCTATGTCTATATCTATATCTATATCTATGTCTATATCTATGTCTATGTCTATGTCTATGTCTATGTCTATGTCTATGTCTATGTCTATGTCTATGTCTATGTCTATATCTATGTCTATATCTATGTCTATCTTTAAAAAAGGAAAGAAGAAGAAGCAGCCGGTAACAATGCTGAAGGGTCACTGGTGGGCCATATTACCTGAGGGATAGTGGCAGGGTCAAAGCCCAAAGCCTCAGCCACAACAGGGAAAATTACCCTAAGTTGTTGTTTTGTTTCTTTCTGGAAAAAGAAAAGAAGTTCAATAAAGTAAACATTCTAATAGCACTTTGGGATGATTCTTAAACAGTTAAACATCTCAACTTTGAGAAAGGAAATTAAAATTTTATTTTTCCTCTCTGCAAAATATTCCTTTAAGTGGCTAGCAGTTGACAGCAGATTTCAACGGCTTGTATTTTGAATCCTAGAGACTGAAATCCAGCACCTGTGAGTTCCTGGTCAGATTTTACATGTCAAGACTAGTTCCAGATGTGTGATGCTTTGCAAACAAACCCAGGACACATGGCATTCCCCAGGCTGGCATATCTTGTCCCACGAGGACTTATAGGCTAGTGGAGGAGAAAGTCTTTGAAAAAAGAATAGGAGCAGGAGTTCGGGAGCGGACAGCCCTGAGTTCAGATCCTGGCTCTGCCTCTGGTCAGCGGGGTGACCTTGGCAATTTGATCACCCAGTGTGCTAGTCACTTGGTCTGAAAAGAGGGGTTCATAGTACACAGTCATAAGATTCAATAAGAACCTTATGGATTTGATGATGTCAGGCACTAGCTCATAAGAAAGGCTTAACTTCAAGGGTCTCGAATGCACAGTAAAGGGCAGCCACCAGGTCAGGAGAGAAGATTATGTCACACAGGGGGTACTTCCTGCAGTGGTCCTCAGGAGATGCTTGGCCCATGGAAAAGTGGGGTAACGGCTTCCCCGCCAGGGGAACCACTGCTTCACGTATGTCATGTTGGAGCACCAGCAAGACATTCAAGTTCTCTGAGCTCTGGTACTCCCTGCTGCTGCAGCGTTCTCTATTTGTCCATATCTCCTTAGATCAATTGTACTCTTACCTCTTTGAAATTAATATTCTAGAAATGCATCCTCTAGAAATCATGGATCATTAGAGCATAACCAGCTTTAAAATATATATATATATATATATATATATATATATATATATATATATATATATATATGGTTTCAGAGAAGAAGGAAGAGGGGGAAAGAGAGAGATAGAAACAACAGTGATGAGGTAGAATCATTGATAGGCTGCCTCCTGCACACCCCACACTGGGGATCGAGCCCACAACCCAGGCATTTGCCCTGACTGGGAATCAAACCATGACCTCCTGGCTCACAGGTCCACACTCAACCATGGAGCCATGCCAGCCCGGCATAACCAGCTTTTTCTATACAAACAGAATGGTGTTGAATTTGGTATTGCTGTGTGAGTCGTCTGATATAAATGGGCATGCTGTTGGTAGGTTTTCATGTGTCTTATCTACTTTAAGTACCATCTCTCCTGTGACAGCCTGCTGTCTACTGTGTATATATATGTAAGTATTCGTTATGTGTCACAAACTCATACCATCCACAGCAGAACTTACGGTTTCCTACCCAAATGAATCCTAATCTCTCAGTCTTTCTCCTGACAAAACATCACAGGGGACCCTCCAAATGCTCCAGCCAAAAGCCAGGAGTCATCTTTGATCCCTCTTCCCCTCACCACTCCACACAGCCAGTTCATCAACTGTTCTGTCCCCTTCATCCTGAACACATGCCCCGACCATCACTTAGTTCATTTCCCCTGCTTGTCCAGGCAACCATTATCCTTTAGTTGGGCTTCTGGCGAGGTTCTACTGTAGTACCACCCATCAGCTTCCCATCAAAACCGTTATTTCAAAATGTAGAGGACACCGCCACACTCCTGGGAGAAGTCTCCCATGGGAGCTCCGTAGGGTTCCTTCCCAGTTGGTCTGGCCCAAAGCCTCTCTACTCCCACCCTCATGCACACCCTCTAGTCCAGACTTCTCAACCTCCGCACAGTGACATTTTGGTCCAGAGAATTCTTTCTTATGGGCAGCTCTTCTCTACATTTTAGGACATGTGGAGTCATCTCTAACCATACCCACTAGCTGCCACTAGTATCCTCCCACACCTGGGCAAAAAAAGTGTCTCCAGACATTGCCACGTATCCCCCAGGGGCAAACACACCACTATTGAGACTCACTAGTCCCATCACATTGGCTTCCTTTCCACAGAGCAAGCCCCGTGCATTCCGGTTTAGACCCATTGCAGCAGCTATTGCCCCACCTAATGCGCTTTCTTAAGTGATGTCTTGTCTGCTTCCTTCTCTGTTTTGTCTCTGCTCAGACGTCACCTCCTCAGAAGGGTCTTCTTTACCGCCCAAACTAAGGTGGCCCTTCAAAGTCCCAGGGACTACATCCCTGCAGTTTAATTTCTTCATGTCCTTTGTCAGTATCTGAAATTATCTGATTTCTGTCTCTGTTCGCCATTCCCTCATTAGGTTTCATCTTTATCAGAGTAGAAACCTGTCTGTCTTCATGAAGTGTCCCTGATGTGACCAACAGGACCAGGCCTACAGCAGGCATATGACAAAAGTAAGTGTCAAATGATACATAAATGACGTCCTGCTCCTTTCCTGGGAGTTTTTTGAAGATCGAGGAGCGGTGGCAGAAGAGAATTATAGTCACTTGGGATCATTCCAGGATGCGACTGAGAAAGTGTGTGGAGATGGTGTTTGGCAGCATCTTGCAGACTCAGTGTTGTCAGTGCGGGAACTGAGCGCCGGGTCCCAGGTGGGTGATGCCACAGATCCAGGCTTCTTGCTGAAGAGGCTCCACACAGTCTTCCTGGCTCTGACAGAGGTCACTTTGGGACAACCCCAGCAGCAGCATAGAAGGTCAGGGACAGTCAGGTCTCAGAGAGGTTATTGACTTAAAGGGAACTTTGACTGTTAAGTCTGGGGTAAGAAGCTACTCCAGGAAACGGAAGGCGCCCCTCTGGGAGCCAAAGGGGGCTGGGCACACCTCTCCTCCCTAAGCAGCATGGCACCCAACCCCATCCTCCTGACCACCCCGTGGTCACACAGGATGCGTTTCCAGGGGCCTCCAGCCAACCTCTTGACTCTCCTCTCATTGCCAAGTACAGGGGCCAGTCTGTCTCTTCTGACCTCTCTGAAGCTGCTGATTCGGTGATTCACTTTCTATCCTCATTGTCTTCTTCGCTCTTGGCAGGCTTCCTTAAAGAAGAAACAAAACTCCTTTGCAAAATTAATATTAACCACAGAGGATACATTTCTCCACTTTTTTTTAACATTTCATTTTTCAATCTCAATTGATTCAACTGGTTGCGACTGCAATACATTACAATTAAACATTAGAGGCAGGAGCTGGGGACCAAAGGCAATATTGATGGACTGTCTGTCGAATATTGAAGTTTTCAACATAAAAATGAATCACTTTATTATTTCCTATAGACATGCAACGGTTCAAAACAGCACACTCCTGGGTTGCAAAGGCATCATTTAGCACATGCCCATAGGACTTGAGCTAAGCATCCAGGAGTCTGAGCCTTTAGTACCTAGCTGGGAACTCAAGCAAGAGTCTGTGGTTCTCTCTCCAATGACACCTGTGCACAAGGTGTCTGCACTCACGGGAATATGCCATTTTATGGCTCTGTGGTAAGATAATGTTGAGGAATGCTCTGACTCAGCTACCTTCTTCCTACCTGGACGGATCTTGGTGACAATGCTCAAGAAATAAATCAGAAAAAGAATTAAAGAATTACTGTTTGAGGGGAAAAGTCCATAGTACTCAACCAAAGGTTTATTAAACTGTCTCTCACACTCACCCTTTCCTAGGGTTTCCATAGCAAAGTACCACCAACCGGCTTGAGACAGAATTTATTCTCTCATTGTTCTAGAGTCTAAAAGTCTAAAATCAGGTGTGGCCAGGGCCACACTCTGTGAAAACTGTAAGGGAGAATCCCTCCTGCCTCTTCTAGCTTCTGCAGCTCCTGGCAAGTCTTGACATTCCTGGCAGCCACATCACTCCTATCCCTGCCTCTGTTGTCACTTGGCATGATCCTTGTGTGTCTGTGTCCATGAGTCCTAATATCCCTCTTTTTATATGGACACCTGCCCTATGGATTTAGGGCCCATCTAATTCACTATGATCTCATCTGAATTACTTACCTCTGCAATGACCCCACTTCCATGTAAGATCACATTCTGAAATACTGAAGATGAGGAATTGAGCATATGAATTTGGGGGGTGTACATTAGGCAAAGTCTATTGTGCAGCCGGGGTAGACAATCCTAGCTGTTGAAGGCCAAGAGGAGAAAAAGTGCTCTTTTTCCATCTCTGGGTGAGGAAGAGCCCAAGATCCCTGTTTGACACTAAATTGAAAACCAGAGCACTCACGACTCACTGAACAAGTTCTGACAGATTGGTTCACCTCTGGAAGCTCCTGTGGAGAGAGGATGTCCTGGCACGGCCACATGTCACTGAGCCAGCTGGCCTGGAGGCAAGGCCACATCACTGGTGACCAGGTTGCTGGACTCAGTGTCTGTCAGAGCCACAGGCAGGAAAGACAGCAGCCCAGAGTGGCCCAGCCACGTCACCAGCAGGAGGACAGATTGGCCCCGGGGCAGGGTCCAGAGGTGCCCCTGGCAGGACATCGCAGACATGCCTTGGATAGGCCCTTAGGGGTGACATAGAGGTGAAGGCAGAGGATGGGGTGAGCAGTCTAACAGGAGCCTTCCTCCAAGCTCTGCCCTGTGGGTGGCTGACCCCCACGGACCCCCACGAAGAGAGATCCCCTATTCATCTCCTGCTCAGAGATAAGAAAGTGGAGCATCCTGCCAGCACTCCTCCCTAGGCCTGGCTCCTATTTCCAGGGCAGACATTCACCTCTCAGCCTCAGGCTGAGAAATACTACGTCCCCTCCAAGGCTTTTATATCCTAGGGCCTCCAGAAAGCACCAAGGCCCGTCATGGTCCACCCACAGGTTCCTTTCTGTCTGCACTCTTCCCTTCAGGCACGATTTTGTGTTCTCTTAAGTTAAATGTCAGCTCTCTGCGATGGCAGGGCCGGCCTGAATGTAGAGACTGACAGTAGGAAGACACCTGTGTGCTTATTCACGCTAGTTCCTCTCACCATGTTGGCATCCAGGGTGCCTGACAATAGAGGTGCTAATGTTTATGCAGCGTCCTGAGGTTTACTGAGGCCTGTCACACTTACCGTCTCACCACATCATTCAGTTCGGAAAACAGATGGACATAGATCTGGACCTGAGCCCTCATCTCAGATCTCCACACTCTGCTGTGTCATACTCTTGGACACTCACTCTGAACACCACCATCGTCTGGCCACAGAAATGAAGGAGCAACGATGCCCCTTTGGGATGGGTGCCCTTTCCATTCACCCACAGCAGGATTAGCACAGATTATCCCTCTTGGAATTCCCATAGAAAATGATAAATATTCCTGCAAAGGAACGTTAGTGCATAAGAATAGGTGCCAAAAAAGTTAACTCGCTGAGATTCACTTTGTTTTAAATCTTAGGATTAAACCTTAAGTGGAATGCAGGTCACCAGGGTCTGGCAGGGAAGGAAGTTAGTTTTTGGTGGGGACAGGGTTTCGGTTGGGGAAGATGCAAAAAGGTCTGGAGATGAGGCTATGATGCTGGTGTGTGCATAACAATGAGAATATCCTTAATGCCACTGAACTGGACACATACAAATGGTTAAAATGGTTAGTTTTATGTCAGTTGATCCTCTGTAGCTAACTTGTAGTGTGAGCCTTAAAAATAAACGAAGGAAAAGAAATGATGTGAAGTATGTAAAAGTTCTCCTGAAAAAGGAGCAGGAGTAGTAAGACTTTTAAAAGTAACACATGCCTCTAGCCGGTGTGGCTCAGTGGATAGAGCGTCAGCCTGTGGACCAAAGGGTCCCGGCTTTGATTCTGGTCAAGGGCACATACCTTGGTTGCGGGCTCCTTCCTGGCCCAGGCCCTGGTAGGGGCTTGTGCAGGAGGCAACCAATCAAAGTATTTCTCTCACATCGATGTTTCCCTCTGTCTTTCCCTCTCCCTTCCACTAAAATTCAATGGAAAAATATCCTCAAGTGAGGATTAACAACAACAACGAAAGTAACACATGCAATGTTCCTTATACACCAGAATTTGTGAACCGAAGTGCCCATTAGCTAGTGACAGGAGAGTCAACTGCCTGCAGGTCGGTGTGGTTTCCAGGAAGTTTCTAACGTTGAATAGTATCCTTCAGTTGTCCACTCGGGTATAAGGTTATGAGGAGGCTTCCTCTTCCCTGGAGGGCCCTTCACCTGCTTTCATCCTCAATTCCACATCACGATGAGGAGCCTGGCACCAGGGAAGGTCACAACTGCTGATAGCTGGCCCCAGGGACGTCCCCTTACTCTTTGCTGCCAGGAAGTTCTCTCCACTGTGGTAAAACCCTTCAGGTTGGAATTTCTCTTTATGGTCAAATTATGATCCAGTCTCCTGGCAAAAAAAACAGGGATGGAAATAAAGTGCCCATGACTCTAATGAGAAAAGAAACCACTGTCATGAGGACAGAATGAGAGGCCTGGCTCAGCCACTGCATGTGTGACGATGACCGGGAGTGTCTGGAGGCAGAAAACTCGGCAGGAGCCAATCAGACTGTGTGTTTGATGAGAGAACTGATGCAGACTTAGTGGTATGGAGATGTGGTTTGCATGTTCTCTGGTTGGTGTTGGTCAGACCACACCGTGAGCACCATGTTCAAGTCTAGGATCCAGTTCTCTCGGGCCCATCACACCGGTGTTGTGTCGAGAGCTCAGGTCCAGGAGGGGGCTAGGAGCCACGGCATGGGAGAGAGGGGCTGTTCCAGGTCTAGCCAGGAGATTGGGAACTGAATTGCTAGGCCACATGAAGGCAGGCCTAGGTCCAATTTGGGAAGCTCCAGGTGGCAGAATGCAGCGGGGGAGGCGGTGGCCATTTCCCATGGTGCATCAGAGGGAGCTGTCAAGCAAGGGGGCCCAGGTGGTGGACAGCTGTTCCAGGAAGTGTCTGCACAGAGGGTGGATGGCCACGATGGCGCCTATAGGAGATGCGGCAATCACTTCCTAAATTCTAGCTTCTCTCTGTGTAGGATGATGCCTCTGACTGCACACATGTTCTAGTAAAAGTATGCTTAATCATTTTTAGGATGGGGAACTTTGAGGTTGTGACAAGTCTAAGGACATCTTTTTTCATGAATAATAATAAAAACAGCAATAGTAGAAGCATGTAGGAAAATGGAGAAATGGGGTTCTGACAATTTGTCATGAGGCCACTAGGGGGCAGGGGAAGACAGCTATTTGAGCCCCTAAGACCCATGGCAATCCCTGTTTCCCCCACCACAAACCGCTGGAGTCAAAAAAGAAAACGTGCAGCACAAACCAAAAATGGTTTTCAGATGAGAATAGAAAGAATAAGAGGGTGATGGTCTTCAAAGAGATAACAGTTGAGATTTTTTTTTAGTTAATAGAAGACATGATTCTTCAGATTCAAGGTGTAGGGAATCCCGTGCAATATAAATAAAAATAGAAGCACGCCAAGACAGATGAAAATAGGACTACAGACCACCAGAGAGGAGAAGGGGGATTAAACACCCCCGGATGAAGAAACCAGAGATTAAAACAACAGACAAACAGGTTACCTGCAAAACAATAGCAGCTGATCCACAGAAGCCTTCTCAGTCTC
>PVJC01000166.1:35862-71580 GCA_004026665.1 Murina feae
GACCCTTTGTGGAAGAAATATTTAAACATATATATCGGGGGGGGGGGGGGGGAAGTTGAACCTAAAGGGAGTGAGTGGGGGGCAGGGAGACTGCTTTTCCTGCCCATCTTCTCTATTCTGAGTCCCCTCTCTGCTGCTCCTCACCTCCCACCTCACAGTCAGGAGAGACCAGTGAGGAGGATGCCCACGGACAGTGATGGTGGAAGAACATAGTGGATCCTTCCATTCCAACACAGTCCAACATTACATGAATCTCTGTCCACCCACACAGGTGTCCTGAATGCCTCTGGCTGGGCTTCCCTATCAGCTCGCCACTTCTGCAACAGGAGTTGGCAGCCAGAGGGACCCCCCATCCCCCAAAGCTCATCAGGAGCTCCGCAAACTGTAAACCATAGCTTATGCTATAGAAATGGCCACATGCCCTTGCCGGCATGGTTCAGTGGCTAGAGTGTCAGCCAGGGCACTGAAGAGTGGTGGGTTTCATTTCCGGTCAAGGCCATGTACCTGGGTTCAGACTCAATCTCCAGCCTTTGTCACAGCGCATGGGGGAAGCAACCAATCAATATGTCTCTTTCACATCAATATTTCTCTCTTTCCCTTTTCCTCTCTTCCCCCCCCCCCCCCAGCTCTCCACCCCCTTCTACTGTCTTTAAAAATCAATGGGAAAAAATATCTTTGGGTGAGGATTAACAACAGCGACCACAAAAAGAGGTGGCCACACTCTGCAGTTTTGTGAGGGAAACTCCAGGTGTCCCCTTGCAACAGCGTCCGTTGGTCTTTGCGTGGGTTCTCTCTGACAAAGAATCTAGGTAGAGTATTTGAGTTGGGAAATTATTGTAGGAGATGCTGGCAGGGTGGCATCAAGCTAGCTACTACTGTGCGAAATTAGGTCAGTCTGGAAAACAGTGTAGAAGACACATCTCAGAGTTATCCTGCCCAAGAGACTGGGAAGCTGGGGTCTTTACATACCATTGACAGGAGGTGCCCAAGTCCCTGGTACCTTGGCCTGCTGTCCAGATGGCAAAGATGCTTCAGATCAAGAGAATGTCCTTGGAATGAGGTGCTGGCAGTAGACATCTGAGCCTGTCAGCTGAGGGGGAAGACAAGGGTGTGGGCAGGGCTCAGTCAGCACCTGCCGAAGCACCTTCATTCAATGCCTTTGAGAGAATGCATTGGAGGGGTAGGGGTAAAAATTAAAAGACCCCAACAAACTCAGGACCATGACTGGCTGCCTTCCTCAGAGGTGAAAGGTCCCTTTGAACTTCCTGTGGCTCACCGGCATTTTCTAAAGGAACCCGGCCTCCAGCTCCCAGTTCTCTCAAAAACATTGGGAGGGGTTGTGGACAGCCTAGAGTCTTTCACCATCGTCAAGTGACAGAACCTAAGCACACCCAGGTATGCAGTTCGTCCACTGGCTTTGCTGATGGCTTTGCTGGTGGCTTTGCTGGTAGATGGCCTGGCAGGTAGACCTGTGCTTAGAACACCGGCCGAAGGAGCAGGTTGCCCAGGATGCCTGCCCTCTGACTGAGTTCTGATACAGAAAAGGGTGCACTTGTGTAGGACTGGTATTTGCCTATAAAAAGAACTAGGAGTTGGAAGCAGCCCTGTGGGATAAAAAGCTTTCTGGAGGGACAGGAAGAACGCCAGAGCACCACACACTGCAATTTAGCCTTGGTGTCCCCGCGCGGGTGATCTGCCCCATCCCACTGAATGGCTTCAATGACCTCATTCATTCTCTTCTTTTGTTCATTTCTGTGGTCTACAACTTTATTTTAGGTGCCTGGCATTTTAAAAGGTCTCTCACAGCTCGAGCACTCATTATGTGCCAGGGGTTCAGTTAGGTGCTTCATCTGTAAAATAACAACGCTACCCTCTCTCTTTTCCTCCCCCCCCCCTCTTTTATTTTCTCTTTCTAGGAGCTCTTTATAATTAGACAGATTTAGGCCTTTTTGTCATATGGAAAGCAAAAACACTTTTTTCCATTTGTCACTTTTAAAAACTTAGCATATGGTGGTTGTTTTTCCTTTCCATGCAAAAATTTTTAAAAATATACTCGTCTCATCTTTTATGCCTCTGGATTTTGAGTCCTTGGCTCAAAAGTGTGGGAGTAGGGACACTGTTGAGGAGAGAGCAGACTCTAGGCCTGGAGGAGCCCAATTGCCGTGGGACCCTGCGGCCTGTCCCCCAGCCGCAGGTGAGCTCCTTAGGTTATGGCAGCCTGGCTGCCTTTTTCTTTTTAGCCTCAGTTCATGGGCACAGGAGAGCCAGCAGTGTCTCACAGATCAGTTTACAGAGAGCAGAGGGCACAGAATGAGAAGCGAGCTATGTCAGGGGAACGAGGTACAGGCAGGCCTCTGCATGCCTCCCCCAGTTTCCCCTGGTGGGTGCTGTGGGTGGCCCCACTAAGTGAGAGATGTGCTTAGACTAGGTGTGGGGCCAGAGGGCACTCTTCCTGTGTGCTCAGACTGCACTGGTGATGCCCGCTCCCTCCCTTCCCCCCTGGGCATTTAGAACCAAGTGCAGCAGAGGCTGAGTTGCTCTCACATCACTGCCTGAGGAAGGGCCTGCAGGCAGCTCTGTTCCCATGCACCTTTGCGTTTTCCCGCCACTGATGCAACATTCCAGAAGAGTCCTGGGCTGTAATTAACATGCAAAAAGGGTTCTAAGAGTTCAGCAAGGTTGAATGCTAGCACAGAACCTCCCTCTCAGGTAGCTCTCTCAGCCCTGGAGTGTGAACAAGGGAATGCCCACCCCCAGGATTTAGGGTTCCAGGCTCTGCTCCAAGCACTTGGCACGTGTCGCCTCACTTACCTCCCAACCCCCTGTCAGGTAGACACTGCTGGCACCACTTCTCACAGTTGGAAAGCCGACAGACAGAGTTTAACAAACTTGTCTGAGATCACCCCTTGTAAGTGGTAGAGTGGGGATTTGAACCCAGGGCACTTGCTCCTAACCAGTACACAGAGAGCCCTCAAACCTAAACCTAGGGAAGGTAAAATATGATTTAAAGGGAAAATGGAAAAAAAAATGTTGAACAGTTCTTCTGAGTCTCCAGGCCCCCCACCTCAAACCCCCAAACTCGGTTTGCGCAGCTGCCCTAACACATCATCGCAGATTGAGTAGCTTCAAAAATGGAACATGACTCTCATGTTCCTAGAGGTTGGAGGTCAGGGGTCAAGACACCAGCATAACCAGTGTCATCCCAAGGCCCCTGTCCTTGGCCAACAGCAGCATTTTCTTTCTGTGCCCCACATGGTCTACCTCTTGGCCATGTCCTGATCTCTTCTTATGAGGACCCTTGTCAGATTAGATGAAGGCCCATCCCAATCGCCTCATTTTAACTTGACCACCTCTTTAGAGACCCTATTTCCAAATGTAGTCCTATTCCCAGGTACCGGGGTTAGGACTTCAAATATAGATTCAGGCGGGACACAGTTCAGCCCACAGCAATGCAGCCAGAGGAGCACGTGTCTCCTCATACCTGGGAGTATAAGCTTTCACTCCAACTCACAGCCATGTCCTTGACCTCTTGTGAAGGTGACTGCCCATGGGCCTGTTCATGGCAGCATCTCCTACCAAGTAGGGAAAAACTCTGTAGCCACGTGGTCATGTGCAAAAGATGGTGTGTGTCTGCTGGAGCTGACTGGCTGAAAGGGCCCACCGAACCATAAAGCTGTGAAGTTCTGTATTTCAAAAGTATGTCCGGGGAATACAAGTTATGAGATGATGTGGAAAGGGGGGAGGGTCAAGAGATGGGGTGACAGAAACGGAAGCCAGACTCAGTCCCGAACTCTGCTCATCCTGAGGTTGAAGGCCCTCACCTTAGTCCTGAGAAGGAAGCCGTTGCCTCGTGTAAGAGTGGCGTGCCTCCCTCCGCACGATCACGTGGGCCAAAAAGCATGGCTCTCTTCCTCTCCTGGAAGCATAAATTAAGTCTGTTTTGCACTCATCTGCTCGCCAGGTCTTGGCAGCCTCCTCTGGACCTTGGGGCTCTTTGAGTACTTGCAGTCTTTGTTCAAATAAGCAGCCTCCCGATGGCTGGCCCAGATGTGAGGCCCACATCTGGAAACGATCCCTGGTCTTGGCCCAGGCTTTCAGGCTCAGGAGATGTGTGTGCGTCAGGTACAGCCACACCCCTCCTGGCCATCCCCACACAAGGCCACGTGCGGGGCAGAGGTCTCGGGGGCTGGTGGCCTGGTGAGGAGACTGTGTGTGGGTGAGAGTCGAACCGTGGCACATCGGCGTCCCTTCCTATGGTCCTTCCTTGGGTTTCTCGGCAGGGCCCCCGTGCCAGGCCTGCCTGGAGCATCCAGCCCTCCCCCCACGCCCCCACCCCCCATCCCATGCCAGGCCTGCCTTGAGCATCCAGCCGAGCATGTCACTGCGTCTCGCTGATGCCTCCGCTTGGCTTGGCACTCAGGTGGAAATGGTTGTCCATGCCTGGGGCTGGGCCTCCAAGTTTGGGGATTTTTACCTGAGGTTTATAGTGCAGATATGAGGGTGGATTATTTCTACATCACCAAATGCTTAACTCAGAGGGGGCTCCTATCCTTAGAGAAAACACTGAGCTGGAAATACCCATCTGGACCAGTGGCTTCTACCCAAGGATGAGAAAGCTCTGCCCGCCACCCCAAGGAGCAGTGAGCACCACTGAGGGGTCTGTGTACAGGAAGGAAGGTGGCGTTTCTGGTATATCCAGAGTTTGAGCAAACGCTTGTATCGGGCTCTTGGGCTGAGCGGTGGGCCGCTATCAACTAATTTGAGGTCTGATCCTTTGAGCCACGAAGGATCCTCGCTGATGTGCTCACCTGGCCTAGCCTATTGTTTATTTGTTTCCTAATTCTTTGAATGCATTTTAAACATTTCTTGAGTGGGTTGGAGAGAACATTTTGTAACCTATATGAATATCTATCTGCGGTCCTTACACCTAAAACTATAATGAAATAAGAAAGCTTTAAAAATAATTTCCTGAGTGGAAAAATTTAAAAATACAAATAAAACAAAACAAAAAAGTTATTTCTCAAAACTCAATATCAGAGGTAGCCACTGTTACTTCTTTGGTTTATAGACCGCCGAACCTTCTCATATGTATGTGTAAATACTTTCTAAGTAGTGAAAGGCCATCATTCTTGGTATCACCTGCTTGTCATCCAATGTCTCCTAACATTTCCAGGTCAGAAATGGACATTCACCCCAGTGGCCTCAGCGAGCAGGGCTGCTGCTCAGGAGAGACCAAAGGTCATCGGAGGTGTTTCTGGTTGTCAGGTGCAGGTGTGGGACAGGCTGGGTGGGAGCAGAGCATGCAAGTGACATTTAAAGGCAAGGGACCAGGCAGTTAGGTGTTCTGCAATGTTTAGTCTAGTTCATATTTTGAATGTCCTGATGGATATTCATGGAAGTGAAAAAACCTGTTCAGAATGATTTTAGCCCAAAACCCAACTCGGCTTTACACATAAACACAAAGCTTTTTGGCATGGTTTTAGTATACACTGAGTTTTATAACAATGCAACTAATGAGCTTTGTTTTGTTTACACTCTCAACTATGAATTGTCGGCTCAACCATTTGGAAAATCTCCTCAGCCACGGCACAGCTGCTTCTAGCCACCTGGATGGTCTGCGCTGGGGCCTGGCGCTCACAGCACATACGTGGGAACGTGTTTGTTTCCAAATGTCAGAGACAGAAAGTGTCTACAGACCTTTAGTGAAACACTGTCTTACTTGTTTTAAGCCCAAATTTACTTAAAAGTAGATTCAAGCATCTGGCTTCTTCAGTATATCCTCAAATGTAGTTGTGCCTACAAATATGCAAATTGAAACTTATCTCTCAGCTCTATACACTTCTTCTAAGCCTTGCTCTCCACCTTTGGGGCTGGAAACCTCCAAGTTATAGCTTCCAGGTTCCTTCCTGTTTGATTTCCCCAAGGGTTTGCCAATGGGAGGCCTGGGGAGGTTGGAAGAGGTCAGGGAGACACCATTTCCTGCTGGCTTTGGGTTGTGTTGGGTGCAAAGCGTGAGGTGTGTGCAGTGCGTGGTATGCACAGTGCGAGGTGTGTACAGTGCGTGGTGTGCACAGTGTAAGGTATGCACAGTGCGTGGTGTGGTGTGCACAGTGTGTGGTGTGCACAGCGAGAGATTGCACAGTGCAAGGTGTGCACAGTGTATGGTGTGCATAGTGAGAAATTGCATAGTGTGTGGGTGTGTGTGCACAGTGCTTGGTGTGTGTGCACAGTGTGTGGTGTGCACAGTGAGAGATTGCACAGTGCATGGTGTGTGTGTACAGTGTGTGGTGTGTGTGCATAGTGTGTGGTATGCACAGTGTGTGGTGTGTGTGCACAGTGTGTGGTGTGCACAGTGAGAGATTGCACAGTACATGGTATGTGTGCACACTGTGTGGTGTGCACAGTGCTTGGTGTGTACAGTGTGAGGTGTTAGTGGAGGCATCGGCAGAAGCCTGGACATTACAGGTTGTGCTCCCCTGAAGTTACTAATTCAGCCCTTCCCAGACCTTTTTAACCAATTCCTGAGATTAACTTAACTTTGTTGGAAACACCTAGAGTGGTTTGTTTTCCTGATTGGGAAGGAATGGGTTTTAAAAAATGCTAGAATTTTGTTCTATTGGATTTATTTATATAGCCAGGGCATTATATCCTTTTAAAAAATATGTATTTGGAGGATCAAAATGTACAAATGTCTGGTTATAAAATATATGTCACGGGAATGTAATGTATAGCAAGGTGACTATCTACTCTAATAAAAGAGTAATATTGAAATTGACTGTTTCTATGGGATGCCTAAGCCATGCCCACCAGCCAATCAGAGTGGCTGTATGCAAATTAACTCAGCCAAGATGGAGGCCAGCAGTGCAACCGCAGAGGTGGGTGCAGTGCAGGCAGCTGGGTGAGTGGGGCTTCCGGGACAGGTGACGGGCCGGGGTGTGTGGGGTGGGCGGGGCATGATGGGTGGTGGGCCACAGGTTAGATGGGTATAGGCTGGGCTAAGGGACCCCCCGAGTGCACAATATATTGTGCACCGGGCTCCTAGTTCTATATAATAAAGAGGTAATATGCAAATTGACCCCCACACTGTCACACCATCACAAGATGGCTGTGCCCACAACTCAGGCAGGATTCCGTAACACAAGATAGCTGCATCCACAGCAGAGGCGGGGTTCCCATAGTGAGCTGTAATGAGCAATCAGCAGGGTTCTGAAGCTGCATGGCACTGGTCGGGGCAGGGGACCTTAGGCTGCACCTGCTGCCTGGTAGGACTTGATGGGGGACCTCAGGCCATCCCCCCCGCCCAGTGGGCTAGATGGGGGACATCAGGCTGTGCCCCTCTGCCTAGCGGGGCTTGACAGGAGACTTCAGGCCACTCCCTCCACCTCAGTGCTGGGCTAGGGGACCTGAGGGTGCATGGGGGGACCTGAGGCTGCGCCAGCTGCCCAGGAGGGCTTAATGGGGGACCTGAGGCCACCCAGCGGGTCTTGTAGGGGGTGGGGCCAGTCGGGTTTGGGTCTCATGTGATTTCAAGGTGCACATGGCTGGGCAGGGACTTGACTCTGGGTCCTGTGGTGTGCCCCAGCCTCTGACAGGAGGAAGATTTTCATACACATTTTACTAATTTTCTTCTATCTCTGACACTTCTATTATAGAGAAAGGGCAAATAGCAATATTAAAATATTTCCTCTAATTAATTCCCTTTTAATGTGCATGAATTTTGTGCATGGGGCTACTAGTAGTTAATAATATAGTAAGTTCCCACTTAACCTCATCTATAGGTTCATGGGACTTTGTGAAACAAAGTATAATAAAGTCAGTTTTCCCACAGGCTAATTGATATAAACAAGAGGTAAGTGTCTATGGCATCTCATCAATGATACAGCACAATAGTATCGAAGGAAAGTACTTAATTCAAGGATCTGCTATATAGTATCATATATTTGAAAGTTGCTAAGGGAGTAGATCTTAGAAGTTCTCATCACAAAAAAAATTTTTTTGTAACTATATGTGGTGAGAGTCATTAGCTAGGCTTATTGTAGTGATCATCCTCAATATATACAAACTAGGGGCCCAGTGCACAAAAATTTGTGCACTTGGATGGTCCCTCAGCCCGACCTGTGCCCTCTTGCAGTCTGGGACCCCTCTGGGGATGTCCACCTGCTGGCATGCCTGGTCAGCCTGGGTGAGGGGCTGATGGCTGTTTGCAGACTGGCCAAGCCCCCCAGTGGGATCCCTCACCCCATTAGGGTGTGGCCAGCCTGGATGCGGGCCTAAGGGCTATTTTCAGGCTTTCAGGCTGCCCACAGTTTCCATTCACCCAATGTCCCAGAAAGGCTGACTGGAAGCAGGTTTCTGGAGTTTGTTTATCTTCTATAATTAATACACTGTTCCTTTAAGCTGAGGCCTAGGCAGGTAACGAAGCCTCCTATCTGCTTCAGCTCGTGGCTTCTACAATTAAAAGAATGTTGCCTAAGTAGACTCTAGGCAGGCAGTTTCCTCTATCGCTCCGAGGCTTCTATAATTGAGATAATATTGCAAATATGTTGTTGCCTGGAGCCGGGAGAAGCCCAGCCAGCAAACAGTTTTACTCCTGCTGTAATGGAAGCTGCCTGTTTACTCTAGCAGCTCTGTGACTGCCGGCCTCCATCTTGGCTGGGTTAATTTGCATGCAGTAGCTCTGATTGGCTGGTGGGCGTGGTTTAGGCATCCCGAAGAAACGGTCAATTTCAATATTACTCTTTTATTAGATTAGATATCAGGTCATTATGTTGTACACCTGAAACTAATTTAATGTTATGTGCCAATTATGCCTCAATTTCAAAATTATGCACTTGGGTAGATATATTATCTATAAGTTTAACTTTGGGATCAAAAGGGGGTCAGTACAAAATGCTCATTACTATACAGAAGTGGTGGTATGCACAATAGAGTTGAAAACAACTCATCTATGTTGTCACTGTAGTGACCGTATCTTTCCCACATTCCCCTATTGTTTGATATTGAGAATTATTTCAAGCTTTTCATGATGACAATGCCATTCAATGAATATCCTGGTACTTGGAGTTTCTAGTGCATTAAAAAACTTCTAAGGGCAACCTTTTCTAAAAAACTCAGTTCTGTTACTGTCTCATCTCCTTCCTGGATGTGGGTTTTCATAAGAAAGACCAAAAGAAATTGCACTGGCAGAATACTCCATGGCAGCTCTGAGGGCCAGGGTGTGGGTGGCAGCTGGGCACAGTGGGAGGGGCTGTGTAGGGGGCTGAGGAGGGGCAGAAAGGCCACACACGCTGTCCCTGCTCCCTGGTCCAGGCCAGCTCAGCCCCCACCTCCAAGGCTGGAGTTCTGCCCAGCGCTCTGAGCAGACAGCAGGAGGCACAGCCCCACCAGCTGCGTTCAACTTCTCTGGAAAAGCCTTGAGTCACAGAAAAATGTGCAATGGTCAGAGTGTGCAGAAACTGAGGTTGGGAGTAAACAAAACCCTGACTCGAGCTCTGCTTGATCCTCACCTTGAAGGCAAAGGGACCTCTGAGCAAGAAGCCATAGCTTTGCTTTCAGGCTTAGGATTATGAATGTACAAGCCTTCAGAAGAAAGCTACTATTTTTTAAAGGGCTTAGCACTAGTTTCTACGAACATAGAGACATACTGGTAAACTGTTTAGTTTTTATAGCAAGCCGGAGGAGATGATTATCAGTTAACTCTTCATTTTCCCACCATAGTTCACGACTCCACCTGAATAAGACATCTCGTGCCATCCTCGGATTCACCTTCCAGTCACCCACCAGAGCCTGACACTCATCAAATCCAACCAATTGGTCAGCCAGGGGTTTCTGAAAGCTGTCACTTCTCTCTACCCAGATGTCACCTAGACCTCTAACTCATCCCAGGGGTGACAGCAACACTTTAGTTTACTTTCTTCAGTTCTTCTCTTTCAATTCTTCATATTCCAGCCAGAGTAAGCTTTCTCGGAATCAAATGTGACCACAAGAACAATGGCAAACCTTCAGGCCTCCCTAATTTTAAGGTAAAGTCCAAAGTCCTTAAGTCTCAACTGGTCTTCATCTCTATTTTCTATCAAGTTTCTTCATTTGCCTCTCTTCCCTCCCCATTCCCACCCACCTGTAGGTAAATTATTCCACTTGATTGACAGTAACAGTAACATCTAATTTGTGGGGGAAAGATTAGGATTAAATAATAGACATCGTAGCACACACTAGAGAAGGGCATAACTGGAGTTGGAGCTTTGTAAGGTTCTCAACAGGAGCCAGCACTAGAAAAACCACTGAATAAAGAAAAGAGGGTATTGCACATAATTTCTAAATAAGTGGAAGGGGGAGAACTGAAATTACCAAAAACAGAAAAAAAAATTTTTAAAGAGAGAAAGAACAACAACAACAAAATAAAATAGTAGAAAAAAATAAAAAGCCTGTATTATGATGGTGGATAAATATCCAAATATATCAGTAATTATTATAAATGTAAAAGGACTAAATTCTTCAATGAAAAGACAAAGATTGTCAGACTGGATAAAATATAATAAGGTCCAAATATATGCTGTTTAAAAGGGATACTTTTTTTTTTTAATAATCATTGCCATTTCTTTTTAAAAATTTGTTATTGATTTCAGAGAGGAAGGGAGAGGGAAAGAGAGACAGAAACATCAATGATGAGACAGAATCATTGGTTGGCTGCCTCCTGCATACCCACTACTGGGGATTGAGTTTGCAACCCAGACATGTGCCCTTGACCAGAATTGAACTCAAGATCTTTTAGTCTGCAGGCTGGTGCTCTATCCACTGAGCCAAACTGTCTAGGGCATAAAACATAAGATTACAATAAGATTAAAAGTCAAAGGATGAAAAAATTATATGCTATGAAAATACTAACTAAAAGAGAAATCAAGTAGGAATATTAACATTAGACTAAGTAAACTTTAAAATAAAAAGCATTACTGAGGATAAAGGTCATGACTTAATGAATTTTAAAAGGTCTAATTTTCCAGAAATATATAATGGTTCTAAATTTGACTACAACAATAATAGAACCTCAAACATACATAAATGAAAATTGTCAGCTCTACAGGAGAAACTGCCAAATTCACACATCCCTGAGAAATTTTAATGTACCTACTTTGATAACTATTTCAAAAGATTGATATCATATAGACTATAATCTTTAATCATAATTCCATTAAATTAGAAATTAAAAAGATAGCTAAAAAAAACATGCATTTGGAAACATATATAAAACATTTAAAATTTATTCACACATTAAGACAAAATCACAATCAAAATGAGAAAATATTCAAAACTAAGTAGTAACTAAAAATTGTGTAGCAAAATTTGTCAGCTAAAGGGGTACTTAGAGAACAATTTTAGATTTAGGTGTTTATATTAGAAGAGAAGAAAATCTAAAAATACATAAGCTAAAGAGCCAACTTAAGAATTATAAAATAAATAGCAGCATAAATCCAAAGAAAGAAGAAAAGTAATCAAAGACAAAACAGAAACTAGTGAAACAGAAAATAAATATTAAAGAGGATTGACAAAGCCAAAAGATTTTGTTTTGTTTTGCTTTGCTTGTGGGGAAAAAAATCTAGCAATATTAAATAAGGGAAAAAAGAAATAAATAAAAGAAACATGAATAAACAGCAATGGGAATTTAAAAGGGGATTATAACTACAGCTGCTACAGGGGTTCAATGGATGACCAGAGGATGTAAGCAAGTAAGTGGTCATGTTGCCCATCAGTGACTTTGGGTAAGTTCTCCCATGAAATGCTTAAATTAGCTGATCTCAAATATCCCATATTATATAGCCTACTAGAGGCCCAGTGCATGAAATTCATGCATGGAGTGGGAGTGGGGGGTGGGAGTGGTGTTCCTCAGCCCAACCTACACCCTTTCCAATCTGGGACCTCTTGAGGGATGTCCACCAGTGGAATTGGGCCTAAACGGGCAGTCGGACATCCCTTTCACAATCCAGGACTGCTGGCTCCTGAACTCTCACCTGCCAATTGCCCCTAACCACTCCCTTGCCAGTCTGATCAATACCTAACTGCTCCTGTGCTGGCCTGATTGCCACTAACTGCCCTCCTTTTGCCAGGATGGTCCCCCTCAACTGCCCTCCCCTGCAGGCCTGGGTCCCTCCCAACTGCCCTCCCCTGCAGGCCTGGGTCCCCCCCAACTGCCCTCCTCTGCCAGCCTGATCCCCCCAACTGCCCTCCCCTGCAGGCTTGTATCCCTCCCAACTGCCCTCCCTTGCTGGCCATCTTGTGGTGGCCATCTTTGACCATATGAGGGAAGCCATCTTGTGATGGTCAATTTGCATATTACTCTTTTATTAGGTAGGATAATCTTTCATCATAATTCAATTAAATTAGAAATTAACGAGGGTTTCATTAAAATGAAGATTCTGACTCAGTAGGTCTGGGTGGCACCCTCTAAGTGCTGTAGATGTGCTGGTCCAAATTTGAGCAGCCAAGGCCTTAAGACATTGTCATCCCACACAGTGATGTCACTGTGGTTTTAGACAGTCTATCCTGCACTTTGAGCTGTCTTTTTTTCAGCACTCACTCCCCAACTCCCTGATCCTTCCTGTGCCACTCAGAGATAGTGAAGCTAAGATTCAACCAAAACCTGAAATAATCCTTAAAGAAGTCGGAAAAAAACAAACATAAAAACAACTACAAACTGCAACTAAAAGGACATCAATTCTAAAAGAGAACACCCACAATTAAGTTCCCTTTTTTCCCCCTGTCGTCTGTTTTTTGTTTTGTTCTGTTTAGATGAGCCAATTTCCTCTATATTATGGGAAATGGGTGAAAAGTGCTATGTAGGCATAATGTCTACCAATAATTTACCACATGATGACATACAATTGCATAATGCATTCATTGACAATAAACACTATAAAAACTTCTCTTTTAACTATGTAAGTGGAATTTCTGTTTGTCTTCCTGCAATGTTTCAGAGGATTATCATGGTTATCCCAATATCACCCATGGTTGGATCAAAAAATCAGTTTGATGTGCACTATGAGAAAAAAAGATCTCCTCGGTAATGCCTTCTAAAGCATGAACTTTAACTTTAAATTCCCTTTGTGTAAGTCAAGGAGAAACTGATTAAGTCATTTTGCTTGAGTACACAAAATGAGATTTTTTTTTTTTTTACTTACAGTTTCTAACAATAATATGGGTTGTAAGCTTTAATAGTTAAGCTCATATTTGGAGGGAAAAGATATTTATGCACAACCTGGCAAATATTAGTAAGTGGGAAACCATTTTCGGTGGAAAAAGGGAATGAGACAAATCATTTCTCAAGATTGTGTTTTTAAAAGCTTAGCCCAGGTTTCAGACCTCTCAATAAGCTTTATCAAGGAAATCTAATAGAATATTGAATAACAGGGACTTATCCCATATCTGGTTTGAGAATAGTGGCCCAGAAAAATGGCATGTGAAAGTGTCCCCTCATGAGCCTCCTGGCTCTCTGGGAGGTAGGGTTGCTCCCACCCTTTTGCCCATGAGCACTGTGAGGCCCAGATAAGTTAGGTGACAGACCACGGCCCAGGGATTGGTTAGCCCCTCCATTCTCCCTGAGTCCTTCAAACTTTCTGCTCTACTATGCTGCCAAACTTGCACTAGTAGCACAGTGACTCAGAGATGGATTTGTCCCCGATGATTACCAGTTATCTCTGAATAAATGTCACAAAATTGTACGTTTAATGAGCTACTCTGGTTGACCACACCTAGGGAATAAGAGAAATTGTTTAAATAACCCCAAATAATATAATAAAACAAGAAAACTTTGCAGCTTTAAAGTGCTATAAAGTGGTAAGAATTAGGAATTAAGAATAATTTAAAACATACACAACAGCCAAAATTTTTTAAAAATTAACATGGGGGTTAGTAAAGTTGAATAAATTAATACAAATGATAAAAAGATGTAAAATATGAAAGAAAAGACATGGAAAGTTATTCCTAAAGGTCCAACATCTGACTAACAGGAGTTTCAGAAATGAGAAAAGAGAAAGTGGACAGAAAAAAAAATCATTGAGCCTTTTCTAGGACTCCACATTGAAACAATGGACCCAAATAGCCAGCATAACAACAGGAAATTATCTACACTGCTGTGGGCAACAGACATAATGGAATTTATCCCTAGAAGCTTTCCGAGGAGAGGAAAAAAACTTGTCATACAACTGCTCAACATTGGATGCAGAAGATGGGGAAGCAGTGTCTTCTAAATCCTGAGAAAAATGAATTCAACCTAGAACTCAGCTCTCTGATAAGCTCACTCCAATATGAGGCAAAATTGATTTTAGAGATGCTAGGTCTCAGAATCTCTACTTTCTACTCATTGTCAGAGGAGGCAAGTGGAGTTTGTGCTCTGGAAAGATGAAGGCATAAACAAGGAAAGAGGGAGAACTTGGGATCCTGGAAAGAGTGATGTTCCAAGAAATGGGTGAAGAGATGTTTTAGAGAGACAGAAGAGCCTGGGGCTGACCTGGAGCAGGAGGAAAGAGGTCCCAGGGAGAGAAGGTTTTGGAAAAAAGGGGGAATACCTAGAATAGAGAAGGCAGGTCACTAGGGCAAGATAAAAGACAGATGCATGGCAGATCTGATGGAACATTGGAAACAAGTCATACTCATGTAGTCATATGATTTAATTTAAAATAGCGATCCATCATAACAGATACTAGATACCATCGAAAACAGATAAATCAGGAACTAGCCAGATAAACACATCACACAGCAATGTGAAGGCTGTTGCTAGAAGCAATAGCTCAGAGTTCAAAGTGATTACCTCCAGGTATTAGAAGTCTAATGTAGGAGAGGGGGCAAGGACTGCTTGATTTATTACCAGCCTTTGGGCACTATTTGATTTTTAACTCTACATATCTATGACTTTGATAAAAAAAAATTAAAACTAAAGGAAAACAGGCACACTGTGGTAAATGCTACAGGTGGGGTGTGAAGCAGAAGATGCTCTGGGTCTTGAGAGGTACATCAGATGGAAACCTTCCTGGAAGAGGTTGGTTATACTTATGGGAGGTCAAACTTGAACCCACCTGTTTCATTCATTTGTTCACTAATCTACCATGGTCCACACACTGTTCTAAGTCCTGGACCAGTAGCAGTGAGTAAAGGGACCTGAAGAGTTCATGCCAGTGTAGTGAAAAGTATAAGTGAATTACTACACTCATGTGTTCTCTTATATCCCACATAGCATGTTAAATAACGCTGTAGTGATATGGGCAATCAATCCTGCTTAAATGAGTTAATGAATGGATAAACAATATAATCTGTAGAATCCAAAGCCATGTGAATAGAAAAGTAGTCATGAGGACAAAGAGCTTTTTTTTTTTTTTTTTTTTTTGATTTAAAGTATAAAGTAATTTCTCCTCTCATCAAATTGCAATAAGTTTGGAGAAAATTTAGAAATCCAACATCCCAGACAGAAGATTTTTGGATTGTCTCTTAGCTCAGTAACTGCATAGCCTTGGTTTTTACTTTATTTCTCAATATTACAAAAGCCTCATTTGTAAAATGGGGCTAGTGATAATACCTCATCACAATGTCATAGGAGCCAGGGGAGCTTTGTAAACTGTAGAACTGTATAAACAACGTGCTTTATCCTGGGAATTATGAGTAGACTTTGCCTATTACTTTTAGAATGAATGGGAACTTAAAACCTTTGAGTTTAAGATTTTAAGAGATCCTTCTTCCCACTTGATATAAGAGGAAACTGAGGCCCAGAGTGAGACAATGGGCTACCTGGTCACATAGCCAGGCAGTGCAGTGTTGAGTCAGGCACTCATGTTTCCTGAGTTTGTTGCTCCTTCCTGTAAGATAGCCCTATTGTCCCTAATGGGTTCCGAGATTTCAATTCAGAGTCTTTTAGAAGTCTGTTCTGTAAAAGTGAAATTTTATCGTTTAAAAGTGAAAAAATAATCAAGGATGAAAGAATTCAAGATTTTGCATATCAGAAAGTCCTGAGGCCCTAATGAGCAAGGATAGCTCTTGAACCCAACAGAATGTTCTGTCTTATTATGTGATGTGTCCATCTCTTATTTTTTTAAGAGCAGAGCTGACGGCCAGTGACTGCTTAGTGAATTAATATAGCATGGTAAGCCTGCTACTCTGCTTTTAGGAGACTATGCACGTGGGTATATAATACCACACTGCCTTCTGGAAGCACTCAGGAAGAAGTTATAGAAAAGGGATTACATCTTATAAAGGCTTTGGAAATCCCATTCAAAGCCATGAGTGAATTTATGTTATAGTAGAAAATATAGCTCTTATTCATTGTGTGCTGTTTTTATTCAAGGCATTGTGCTAAATCTTACACAATAGCTCACACAATTCCTTGAACAACCATTTTTAAAAAGAGAAGGCTAAGGCTCAGAAATGTTAGGTGACCTTCCCAAGCAAGCTAGAGAGTAAATAAGTTGAAAGGGTGATATTGTAGTTCTAAAGTCCGTGTGTTTATCCTTAGACCATGTGGCAGAGAAGAAAGCTTGTTGCTAATGCACATGACTTAGAGTTTGATAATGTAGCTGAAAGAATAACTAAGGGCATTGGGATATTGATGGTTTAAAATCTACTAAGGGCTGAAAAATCGTAGGGCAGACATGACTTTACTTAAAAAGTTGCTGGTTATATTTTACCTCCAATTAGATGGCATCATATACCTTTAAGAGAAAATCCTCAGTTAATAAGAAAAATGTACATTAATCAAAGGGTTGGGGTAAAGATGGAGAAGGGCCTGAGAGGTTCATCTTTCTCCGTGGAAAACCTGATCATGGCTGCTGTGTTATTTGCAGGAATAATGTGCAAAACATCCAAAGATTTAGAATCCCACCAGGATTAGGAATGGTGGCTCAAATCTCCACTGGCTCCCTTGAAACCACACTACAGAAACCCACAATCTAAAAAAAACAAAACCTGACCACAATCTAAGTGTGCCTGCTAGCGTAGAGCCTTCACAATGAGCTTACCAGAGCCCCACCCCTCCCCAATGTTTCTCTATATTTTAATTTTATATTTACAGTTATATTTAATATAATTTTATATACTATATAATATGTAACATATGTTCTGTATAACTCATATACACTATTCTTATTATTTTATATTTATTTTCATATATAGATACCTAGGAGGCACCTGGGAACCACAGCAATGTGCTTGTAGAGAATCCAGTTGGAATGGACAAAGACCATAAGCCCAGGTAGCCTGTTCTCGGGGTATTTAGAAACAAAGGCCGTCATCAGAGGCCCACCCTGGGAGACTTAAAAAAACTTGGATCCTTTACCCAAGTCATTTAAATAAATGATCACATGATTACCACAAGCGCTGGGCACTGTGCCAGGCACAGCGAGCCACTCAGAGATGCTTTGGCTCTGAGTTTCTTATAGTGGATTCAAGGGAAAGAACTTTCCATCATGGCTCTGTCCGACGTGTCTTCTTAAACCTGCCTGCACTGGTAAGATCTGCGCCCCTTCCTGTTGCAGGTAGTGGCTGAGACTGTGGTGTTGGGGTCACAAGCTGGAATCTATGAGCTCCAAGGGCCAGAAGATGCGCCAGGACCCTGTAGGGTCTCTATAGCAGGCATGTTCAGAGTTTCCTATTTTCATTTTGCTGCTAACTTCAAGAAATCTTAATGGAAGTGAAATCCGGGTCATCTGATAAGCACTTCAAAACTAAATCCACTCCGTGAGTGAAGTGCCTGCGTCCATTATTTATAACCTTTCTTGTCACTGAGGAGCATATAATCATCCTGAGCTATTGAGACAAGAACCATAGGATCTGGTAAAGAAGGGTTCTCACTAGGTGAAGCCCGGTGACAGCGCTCAATGATGTTGCCGGTGCTGACTGTCCCGGTCAGTGAGCTGTTCTGTGGCCTGGGAACATGGGCATGTCAGCATGAAAGCAAAACAGTGCGCCCCAAACCCTGCCAAACAACAGCAGCCATTGAGCTGTAGCAAATAACGCCAGTAGTTGTGCTAAAATTTTAATTATATTGGTTTTGTGGTTTATTTTTAGCTTGTCAACTTGTTTTTATAATTCAATGATAAGGACTGTAAATATGGGTTAAATGTGGAGTTTTGTATTTGAAAGTGAAATCACTGTAGAAATAATATAAGCCAGCAATGGGGATCCACAGAATATTTTTCCCTTTAAAAAGGTTTCCAAGTAGCTCAAACTTAAACACACCCAGGTAGCGGAAAAGAGGTTGTTTCATCAACTCCGTGGCTCATTCGCAGAAGTATAGGGAAGGAGAGAGGAAAACTGTCCTGTGTGATGTCCAGAAGCCTGATTTTCCTGGGGCAATGATTTCAAAATTATTATTGTAACTTATATAATAATGGAAACAAAACTGGATACTCCCTCATACATTTTTTTTTAGTTGACATTTAAATTTTTCATTGTCAATCATGACAGTCTCAAAAGATATACATTTCAATGTGCTATAAATACTGGCATTTAAAGAACAGTTACCGAATTCTTTGAAATACATATAAGGAAATCTAAATATCAGGAGAGTTGGAAATGACCATTATTCACTTAAAAGATGGGAACCACTCTTGTTGAACTCTCGGAACATTTAAATCATTCCCTTTTCTTCCTGAACACCCATTTCCATTCTGCTTTTCCCACAGAATTGTATTCTAATGTTATATCTTTATGCTCGAAAATAGTAACTATCACCACCCTGCCTCCTGCCACATATTGGTGCATAGAAATTTAAAAAACAAACCGGCTTGTAAACAATGAAAATTTGTTTCTCACAGAAATTCGAATTTTAAACTGTTTATATTTTCAGTGACTATAAGATACTAAGCATTCCCTTTTTATCCAGATTGAGTTATTGCTACAATTATTACTTGTTTGCAGCTGATCAAAACAATATATGTATATTGCAAATGTTGATATATAGTGATTGCAAATGCAAGTAAAATGTCATTGGGAATGCCTGTCTTAAAGAGAGGGATTCATCGTAGGTGAACGGTGCTGACTGCTAGAGGAACACAGGGTTCTGCTTCAATTCTCTTCCTAGTTCTCATTCACATGTGTGTAAGCTCCACACGCTCTGGTCCCAGGAATAAATAGCAGGCATTTGTGACAGTAATGGCACTCAGTTCTTTGAACTCCTTCCAAGGGATATTTCAAAAATCACATACTAATCCATCTTCAAAAATTATTTTATTAATCTGTCAGCTGACTAACAATTATGTCCTCCTTCAATTATATTAAGAGCCAAAAAAAAGGGGGGGGGTGAGGAGGGACCATCTGCTTTACAAAAAGATTTGCTATTCAGTCACCAGAATCATTTAGCTTCTTAATTTGGAGGAAGATATAACCAAACGAACTCTAAGATTTGGCAAATTGTAATTAAGTACATAAAATCTATCCCTTAGGCATTTTATATCACCCTGTAATGCCAGAAAGATTTAGGAAGTTCTAGTAACTGTTCATATTAATATGCCTTCCTAATAGAATGTTTTTGATAAAATGCGTTCACCTTATCAAGGACTTTCAATCTATTTTATCCAAGACATCATAGCAACCATTTAGCACATCTAATGTATGGAAAATGAACTGAAAAAGTCAGTCCTCAGATTCATCCAATCAATTGGCTTTCTGTTAGAAAGAATCCATCTTCTTTTTTCAATTCAAAGGAATATGTTGAGATGTGTCTCCAGGAGGACATCTCACTTCACAGGGAGCAATGGGAGGAAGCCGCCAGGTTTCTGTGCCTCCCACCCCATCCCCCAAGAATCCCCCACCCCGCCCCACCACTGCCCCACTCAAGTTCCCTCCTCAAGCCAGAGTTCTGTCAGCAGTTGGAGAATAAAAGAGAGAGAGAGATGTTTAAAATAGTCTGAACAGAGAACTTGGCTAACAACCCCATCTCTGAAGCTATGCTCCCCCTTAAAGAAATATGTGGAGACAGCTAGTGTAGGATGCCCGATGAAATACGAGTGTGTCTGATTACTCTTGGCTTGGCACTCCAGTTTATATTCTGGGGCATCCTTGGATGCTCCCTTTTCTTTTGTAAATGACAGAGGGCGAGGAGTGCCAGGGCAGATGAGTGCCAGGAGAGATCAGTGCCAGCCAACTTCCAGAGGAATTTAGGGACCTGGGAATATATTTGTATTTGCTGAGGTCTGAAATGTCTAGTGCTGCAGAGACTTCCAGGGATGGTAGGAAGACTTGGGGGAACAGAAATACATCCCCAGGCCCCCAACTTTCTTGTGAGTTTTTCCCATACTGATCTGCCTACCAGAGTTGCTGACATCATCCATTATGCTGTTAGGCAGTGGCCCATCTATCATCCTACTATGCTTCTATTACCCTACTATGCTCCTGGATGAGGCCCAGGCTCTGGCCCTGCATCCTTTCCATCCACATGTCGGGGCTGGGAACAATCAGGTTAGCGATGCCTTTGAAGACCAGACTTAGAATGCACCGAGGGCCGAAAGTTGGAGCCAAATGATTTCAAGTAGCTTCCGATCTAAAAGACAATGTGTCTACTGAAATAGTTCTGCAAATTTTGTTCAACCTTAAAAAAGATCAAAATAATTAGTGGTCAAGGTTCTAGTTCAAATTGTGAGAGAAATCTCTTTGCTAGATTCACAGTCAGTGGTTTTGTAACTAGACAGAAAAACTCATTAATCAAGAAAAGTGAGCCCCAATGAAGTAACATTGGCTCAGGCCCCCTCCAGCCATCTTTAAAAACAGAAACAAGGAGAAAAGGGATGCACAGCACACATATCTCTCCTAGAGGGAAGGTTAGGGCACTTCCCCCAGAAAGACTTTGCCTGAGGTTTATTTCTGAGGCAGTAAGAAGGCTCAGGAATTGTCCAGGAGTCAGCAAAGGTGACCAGGTTGGCTGGAAGTGCTTGGAGGTGGGGCTGCAGGAGGCATGAGGAATCTGTAGGAGGCAGAAAGAAAGAACATGCTTGTCAAGTTTCTGTGTCTCAGCGCTTCTGAAATAGGTGGAAGTTACAGCTCGGTGCCTTCACCATGGGAACATCTGGAATAGAAGTACTTCTGTGCATATTAAGAGGACTATTTATAGTTTTCTACGAATGTTAGGGAAGGCAATTATGTAAAGTGCTACTGTATTATTAGGTATTTGAAAATCCCAGGCTTGCGATCACTATTGCAAAGCTTTAAAAGCAATTCAGACTTCCATGGATCTGTTCACACTGGGTCGCAAAGTCCTGTTCTATTTGCAGCGACATCAGCAGACTCCAGCTAGTCTCTGCTGACACTAACGAATGATGTCACCAGCGTGTCCAGCCTGCGGAAGCCCTGTTGGTGCTGGGTCCACACCCATGCGGAGCCAGAGGGAAATATAATTGACTCGCTTCTGGGATGATTTGGAGCACCAAATCAGGGCTTGGATGAGGAGCGTGCCTCCGCGGGGAAGAGTCCAGCAATGGGGCTTGACCTTCATGCATCGCCCTGATGATGAAGACCTTCTGAGTGCTGTCGGGAACATCCTGATCTTCCACATCTGTGTTTCCTAAACCCAGGCAGGATGTCCATCATGCGAGATTGTCATCTTGGTCCGGCATATCTGTATGGTTGCTACAGCCTGTGAGCCGGGGACAGCAATACTAAAGGCAATGGCATTTGTGAGAAGCCACCAAGGTTTGGCTTTTTCATTGCTTCACTGGCTTTTGGACAAACTTTTATCATAGCATCTTCTCATGTCTCCCAAGAACTGATGGGAGGAAAGTCAGATGGGAGATCTGCATCTGGGTCCAGTGGGGCGGCACTGCCCTTAACAACTGGTGGCTCTTCGCAGCACCCAGAGATCGGGGTTCTGGGGCTGGCAGGTGCCTTCCTGCCTGGACCTCTGTCTCATCTAAAAGATTATCAGGCACATGAATGATAGCTCTAGACTTATTCCATGCTTCATTGCAGCAGCAAGATCTGTGTTTTTTAAATGTAAACTACATTCAGTTCTTCCTAAGATAGGATATCTATGTGTATATGCATTAGAAAAGAAGAAATTAAATTTCCAAAGTAAAATAGTAGAGCTGTGAGAAGAGAAAAGGGCACAGGAGAGAGGCAAGGCTGTCTTAATCCCATTGGTTTAACAATGAAATAGAAAGATGTCGGTGAGGAAGTATTACAGAGCTGAGCTTTCAAGGGATCGGTCATCAGAGTGGCAATGACACCCTGGCTCCCGGTGCTGCAGAAGGAAGCTAGAATCCGACCTGCAGCCCAGAGCTGGCTTACAGTGCTGTCTCCTGAGCATGTGATTCAGTTTCGTCCTGAACCACCCAGTCCCCTCCTGAATACTAGGTTCCACTGAGTGGCATTGTTTGTGGAATTCTTGTCTTGGTCCAGAAAGAGGAACAAAATCACAAAGGCCAAAATTCCATCTTAAGTAAACAAAAGCCACCAACTCTTCTTTAATAGGTCTTCTTCATTTCAATGCACAACTTTATAAACATGTGACTATTACCCTCCCCAATTCTATTTCTTTGTTTTCGAAGTTGAAGGTCAAGTGACCAATCGGTTGTTATTCTTTTTGCACATCAGAAATAAGATTTAAAACATTTAGTGTAATACAGCCACATCCTAAATGCCAATCAAAGGCCTCAGAGAGATGATGTTTGATGTTCACAACGTCATGATGAAACTGAGTGCTCGGTTTCTAGTCTGGCCCTTGGGGGAATTGACAGACGAAGCCCGGATGTTTTCATAGGGCAAATCCTGAGGATCCAGTGTCCAGTCAGATGGTGTCCCTCGAATGGATAATGCCTCCTCATAGCAGACACACAAGTCCTGATTCTGCCTCCCAAACCTGGAGCCTGAACATCCCTTTTTGGACGTGTGAACAGAAGGGAATGAGAACAGACAAAATAGGGAAGTTTGTTGATTGCCACATCATGAAGCTGTCTCCCAACGAGTCCATTCCCCAGGAACATGTCACCCCATGGGTCCCACTTAATAGTAAATTATTGCTTTAGTGTATTCAACTGTACCCTAGAGACCTAAAGAAATGAGCAAAAACTGCCTGGTTTAGAAACTGATTTACATGCAGGGCTGCCATCTGTCTCAGTAAATCTGAAGTCAACTCAACAAGCCATTCCTGAGGTAGAACAAAGCATGGCGACTCCCATCGGAGAGTTACTTCTCTCCACTCCATTCAGTTTCCCTCCACTGGTGCTGAGGGGGATAAACTCGGGCCTCTTCAATTCATTCTGTCACATGAAGACCACTTTCTCATGTGGTATAAGAAAATGGGGAACAGTTAAAAAATAATCAACCCCCCGCCCCCATCTCCTCTGTTCCCCTCTCTGGCCACAATCCGGAGACTCTGAGACCTGTGTATTCTCTACAAAGTGCCTTTGCCCACAAATGACAGAACCAAGTACGGCCGACTTTCAACATGACCATTCAACATTTCCCTTTTCCCATCCTGTCCTTTGGTTCTGCAACTTGATTCATCATTGAAAAAATGAATCTCAAGTTCGAGGACTAGGGCAGTTTAATACCTTGAAAATGGATGTGACAGCTGAAAGCAGGTTTTAAAAAAGGTCTGTCTTCTGTGACTTCTTGGCCGAGTTCACCAAACTCTTTTCAAGTATAATATTTATTGAGGGCATTTCCCAAAAGAGCTTTTGCTGAAGTTGCTGCTGCCAGGAGCTGGAAATATAGTCACTTAAGAGCAGTTTTATTTATACAACCTGAGAATATCTATGTAACTATTATTGATGGAATGTTCAGCCCATTTCCTATCAGCAGAGCATGTCCCCCACTTGAGAAGGGTCTATCAGAAGCCGTGTGGGCTGGAATATTCATGACGTGTGGCAGGACAGGTCTGCATTTAGGAAATGACGGTAGGAGGCTGGGCGCGGCTGCCCAAGCAGAGAACATCTCCTCTGTCTAGTCAATCATGATAAACTCCAATCAAACCCCAGATCATAAGACAATACTGCTCTTCCTGAAAATCATTGAGTATTTTTTAAGTCTGAAATGTCAGCAAGGAAAGAATGCTAGTAATTTAAAAGTATATTTTTGAAATCTCCTTTCCTCTCCCACCCCCAACTCTTTCTAATACAAAGATGAAACCCCAGCAAGACCAAGATGGTGAGGTAGGAGACCTCAGCCTCTGTCCTGCACAAAAATAACCAATAGAACAGCTCCCCAAGGACAAGCCTGGGGAAGCTCAGGGCTCCACTTTAGAAACTTCAGCAAGAGAGTAACCACCCAAGATGGGAGGGAGAACAGCTTCCTGGTGCCTGTGTCATCAGTCCCCGGGGGCCATCAGTGCCCAGACAAAACACTCCACTGGAAAGAGTCTCCTCACTGGAGCAGGGAAGTGGGTGAGGGATCAGCTTCCCCAGTCATCCAAGGAACTGCATATATCTTCTGCTTTGGTTTCACACCACCCAGGAACCAGCAGAGCTGACAACAGAGACGACAAGGATCATGGGACCTATAGATTTTGTCACCGAAGAAACCATGTGCGCATAGTTATGGAGGACCCTCTGCAGATGTCACTCATTTTGGTCCCACAGGTTTGTGCATTTGCAGATACCTGAGTCCCTCCCTATCCCCTTCCCATCTTGCCCTGCCTGAGCTTGGGATCAGCACCAGCAGCCGGCCCAGGCCTCTGCGCTGCATGAGTGCCAGACACAAGCCTCGACCCATTGGCTGGCCCCCACCATAGTGTGTATCCTTAGGGCTAGCCCCTCTAGCTGTCCACTGTCTCCAACCATCCCGGCCCCATCACTGGCCTCCACTGCCCTGCACATACTGTGTGAAGACCCTGTAGCCACAGGATGGCATCAGAGTCCCCACAACTTCTTTGGGGCCCAGACCTGTCTCTGTCTCCTGTCACTGGCCTACACCACTGACGTACCAGCAGCTAGCCGCCCCACCCCCCCAACTGTGCATTTGCATGCCCCACATCCAACCCCTGTCACTGGCATCCACCATCATGCACCATGGGGAAGACCCTGCAGCCACAGGCATACATGTCAACAGGCAGTGTCCCTGCAGCTATTGGTGGGCCAGCTCGGGCCTGTGTTCTGTCACTGGTCTGCATGGCTGGACCCTTCAGCGGTGTGCCTACACCACGCTGGCCTGGCTGCCAGCACTAGCCTCCACTGCTGTGCACATACCTATGGCAGCCACAGGAGGGCACGCTGACAGTCAGGGCCCTTACAGCTGCCATTGTGCCCACAGCTGGCCCTGGCCCTGGCCCTCATCACCACATGTGTGTCCATGCCGGTGTACAGACACCTACAGCTGGCCCTGCAGTCCAGTGTGTGCCCGTCAACCACTCGGGCCACCACAGCTACTGCCCTGGTCCCTAGCCACTGGACCTAGAGGTGCTGCTGAGGATACTCTGCCCAGCCAGTCTTTCCTGCTGGCAAATTTGAGGATGCTGGGGTCAGCAGGGTGCCTAAAATATAGTAGGTGCTTAACTTGCCCTCGGAGGTGGCTCAAGGGCCACAAAACACCCTGTGGGAGGTTATCAAGAAGGGTGCCCAACATGAAACTTATGGTCCCAAGTTCCACTCAAGGCCCTCACATGCTCCCCTGATAACCTGGCGCATCAGGTAAAAAGCTTTTCAGGGGCACCCATGTTGTCACAGGGATCTCAATGAAGAGGGAGCACAAAATCAGAGTTTTCTGCAATTTCAACGGCAGGAAAGATCTGTAGAGCCATTTCCAGCCCCAGAAATCACACCAGGGACAAGGGTCAAGTTGGGGTGACTGAGGAGTCACAACAAATTCTCAAGCCCTGGGGCTGTGCTAGGTGATTTGCCCTGCTCCGGGAATGCCAAAGCAAGTGAAACTCCGTGCCAGCCACTGCTGGCTTTGAGGCAGAGGCTGCCCGTTCCTCGGCTGGGGGAGTGACGTTTGTTACTATGACTTCCCAAATCAGCGCAGCCTGGGCCAGGTGACCAGTGATCATCCATCCCGGAAAAGACAGAGGCCACATCTACTGCTCCCTGTCCTTAGTAACCTGTCTCTGTTTGGAATTTGGCTTAAAAACGCACAGCCTGTGAAATTTGGTTTTCCTATTTGCAAGGTATTGTTGGGTTGGGTTGGGTTTTGGTCTTGATAGAAGGAATTCCAGATTCTGTAAAAGGGAACTAATATTAGTGCACAGGTGTTGAAACACCCCAGCGATGGAGAAGGCTTGTCTCTTATGGTGGAATTAAAAAGTCACAAAGTTGCTGTTCATGAAGATTGTTTTGTAAGACACAGCGAGATACATGGCACACAGAGGCAATTAGAAAACATAGTTTGTTTATTTTGCAGGTTATTAACTTTATTTTTTAAAATAAAGTGATCAAACTTGGCATCAAGACAGCCTAACATTGCCTGCTTTCTGAGAAAATGCAATGAGTTGTACAGCATTCTGCCCCAAAAGCTAATTACCAGACAATCTATGATGTGGGAGAGTTGACAAGACCTTTGGTGTGGACTTAGAAAAAGGCAGGGACTCTTCTAAGTTAATAAGATAAACAGGAAGCCATAGGCAGTGTTTGATGAATAATTTTAAAACCACAAATGCCATTTAAAGTCTCTTGGGGGATTTGAGTTATGAATTCTACATTAGATATTGTTAATGCTAATTTGCTTTAGTGTGATAGTGGTATTGTGGCTGAGTCAGAGGATGTCCTTGGTGGTAGATGCTTGACCAGTACTTAGGGTGAGTGTGATAATGTCTAAAACTTACTTTCAAATGGCTCAGCAAAGGAATCTTATATGGAATTAAAAGAATACGCTATCCAGTGACGAGGTAAAGCAGGCTACGGTTTTCTTATAGCATGGATTATATTCCAAGGAATTCATCTGGGCTGAGTCCTCACCTTTGGTCCTGGCCATACAGATAAAGAATGCTTGATGGTTTGATTCATACCTGGGCATGAGTTTAATGCTGCAATGCTAACAAACCAGCTAAGCAACTTTAGGTGCCAGAGTGAATGAGCCCTCCTTGGGAATTAGAATCCTACTTGTGTCTTTATGGACAAATATGCTGCTCAGTCTTGCGATTTCTCAGTCTAAACCAAGACTGGTCCTGTCTCAGAAGATGAAGACAGGTTAAGGCTGGTCGAAGTCAAGACCAACATTGGAGATGTTTGATAATGGCCCATGGCTGCTGTGACTACTTCCATTTAAAAAATATCAAGCATCCATTTACTATTTTAAAGGTGAAATCCTTCAAATCAGAGCAGGAGGAAACAATTATGCTCAGAATGGCTCTCCAATTCTCTTATGTACCGAGCAAGTTTTGGATGCTGGAGCCCAGATCATCTGTTAGGCCCTATTTAATGAAACATTCTATAATTTAGTGGACTCTCAAATCTCATCCTCAGAATCTGATGCTTAAAAGTCTCTCCTCTGATTGCCCCACCAGCATCTAAACCCCTCCTATGGGTTGACCTGACCCTCCTCTTCCCTGAGTAACATCAATTTCTTCAAATTCAAAATGTTGACTTCTCTTGCCCATTGTCTTCTGAATCCAGGCTCCCTCACTTACTCCCTTCTACCTTCAAATTCTCTTCCATTATGTCTGAGTCCTCCCAGGAAAGAGACCATGTTTTATGATTCTGAACAGTGTTGGGCACAGAATACGTGATTTGTGCATTAAGTTGGCTGAAAAACAAGACTTTTGGGGAAGAGGAGTAAATGGATCTGGAAGGAAAGAGAGGAAAATTATCAATAATAAGGAGGCAGGAGAGATCTATGAGGTGGTTTGATATATTGAGGTATTAGTGTTTATCATCACTGTGACTTTTCTTCACCCTATTCCAAGTAGGAGCCAGCATGGCAGCTGGGAAAGTGGCAATTCCTTCAAGGCAACCCCTCCCCAGCTTGTGTTCTTTTTGAGGATTTTGTGCTGGAAGTGAGAAGCACAAGTAGAAAGCTGTGAGGGAAAGAAGACAAATACCCCTGGTTTAGGAAGGGCAGAGGTTGTTGGACCCAATTGAAATAGGCTGACAAGAGCTTAATGGCTCACATAATTGTGGAGCTAGCTTCAGGCATGGCCAATTGCACAGAAGGACTTGGTCTCTTTTGATCTTTGTGGCTCCATTGCCCATTGAGCTGCCTTCATTCTTAGTCAGATGCTCTCTGTGTAAGATGATCCCACTAAGTACGGAGTCTAGCAGAGCAAGATAAAGCACAGCAGACAGAACTCCCAGAGAGAAATCCCAGGCACTGACTTTTATTGCTTCAGATTGGCTTCAAACTTTGGTCAGGAGCTCAGTCAATTGCATATTCTGGGAGGGAGGGGTGCTTTCTCAAAAAGAAATTGAAGTGCTGTTGCTGGAAGAAGGAGAAATATATTGGGCAGGCAAAAACTTCCATACTCGGGCCTTGCTATGCCTCTGAGGAAAAACATGTCAGAGCAGCCTATATGGACTTATGCTACTGTGAGTCTCCACCTAGAACCTGGCCCAAAACATCTAACTTAACCTAGAACACCACTCTCTGAAGGTCAAGGATGAGCACTAACATAAAATGATATTGTACAGTTCTTAAAGATGCGAGGTCTTTTGTTCAGATAATCTCACACATCTAATTGCTGGCTGATAGGTATTCTTATTAAAATACTACAGTTTTATTGTTGCTCTTTCTTAACTAATTTTTTTTTTTTTTTTTTAGTTTTTAGAGATCCCTTTGTTGTTGTTGTTGTTGTAGAGCATTTTCCTAAGACTTGGGCTGTTTTCAGAGTGTTTTCATGAACTTCGGTTTCCTGGAGCCCCACATCTCTTCTTTTAGGAGGGAGGTCTGAGGTCACCAGATGCAAGGTGGGCCACAGAACTGGTCACATGATTAACTGTCTGAGAGGAGGACACAAGCCTGCTGGGACTTTGACTTTGGTCATGGGCTTCTGTTTTCCTTCGATATGGACCTGCTGATAATTTTTGCATGCTGAATTGTGTGTGGCAGTCAACATCAAGGGCACTAGTGCCATGTAAAATGATAATGGCTAAATTTGATAAGACCAGCCATAATTTATTGCTGCTTTCACCTCTCTGTTGCTGAGGCAACCAGTATTTTGAATTCAGACTTGGGCTATTTTAGTTAAGTTTAAAAATTTATTACCTTGCAACCACTCAGCCCATCGCTTTGCTCTTATCCTACTCCTCTGAGTCACGCTGACCCCCTAAGGCGCCTCTAACTCTAAATTAACTGAGACCTGTGGCTCGGGTGCATGTGAAGAACTGTTCCAAATGCACCATGACTCATATGCCCAGAGTAACCTGCTCAGTCTCATATGCTCAGAGTGATTTTGCTGAGTCCTCCAAAGAGAATGGACTTGGGACACTCCACATTGATCTTTCAAGGAGTCTGCCCTTTATTGTAGGATGGAAATTCACTGCAGGACAGGGGAGCTTAGTTCACAACAACTGGGCTGGTCCATGGTTAATTCAGTAACATGGGAGGGTGGCTAGTGTGAAGGGTTAGTGAAGAAAACAAGCATACAAATAAACCTACCTCCTAAAGCCATCCTTGTATAGGTTTTGACTTCGTCCCCTCCCTCATTGCTTGTGGAAACACTAAATCCTTCTGCTCTTTCGTCATTACTCTGATCTGAGCTCCCAGCACGCTTTTGCTGGACAACTGTGCTCACTTCTGATCGTCCTGCTTCTGTCTCATCCTGGTGTGCCATTCATTCAGCCAACACATGTTCATCTTGTCCTCCATGCTGCGGACACTGCATAGCTCACAGTCCCATAGAAGATAGAGATGAGGGAGCAAATAATTGCAATGCAATTAGAACATAAGTTCCAGGGACAGGGACCATATTGATTGCATTCTTTGTGCCTAGTATTTGTTCAAATAAGTAAACGAGCAATATTTGAGAGTTATCACTCAACACATGTTCCAAGAGTTAGGGAATTCTTCGGAAGACTGGGACTAACTGAGTTGGCAAGGAAAGGGACATGACTGGCTGGGCCAAGCAGAGGACATGTGAAACTCTCTAGGAGGTGACATTGTGCCTGCAGGCTCACCTCCTCCAAAGCCTTTCCCAACTGCTCCAGTCCTCGGGAGCTCTTCCCTTCTGAACTGGGCACTTGAAAACATGTTGACACTTCATATTCTTAATGGCATTGGTTTTTTACAAGGATGTGTCATGTGTTCCTAATTTGACCACAGTGTCTTTGAGAGACTACAGTTTATTTCCTACAGGCATAGTCCTTATGTTCATAACTATAGTCACTTTTAAGTAGGACATATCCTACTTTGGGAGCACCTTTCTGTACATTTTATTACTCATGACACATAAAGGGTGCTTCCCTTCAAGTCAGCTTCTCTGGACCCATAACTGTTAATTTATAAACCTTTAATTACTTGCTTGAGTCTGGGATAAGGGCAGAAAGAACTTTCAAAAACCCAAGTGTAACTATCAGTTGTGATTCAATCAGAAATGCAAATAAAGTATTTTTGGGTAAATCAAAGGAAAACCATAATTTGATTTACCCACCACTTTGATTTCAAAACTACATTGGCCTCCTTAAAAAACAAATTTAAATAGGTTTAAATACTGGTGAATATATTACTTGTCAGTTATAGCAATAATACATTCCAGATCCCATGAGTCTGGCATCGAAAACACTTTTGAGAATTTAACTGTCAGAGGGCTTTGTTCTAAGCATTAGTGGGTGCTCACATTTTTTAACTGTTCTAAAACAATTTGTTTTGGTTTGATTCTGGAATGTAATTAATTAAAGACTCAGATAACTTCATTACATGATGTTTAAAATCCAATTTAAAGGGATTTTAAAAAGTAGTCAGAACTTGAAAGATAAGGTTTGAATCTTAAACTTTAAATACTTGTCATACTTCTGTTTTTAGAAGAGAGATTTTTCTGTTTTTTTCCCCTTTTCTTTTCTTTTCTTTCTTTCTTCATTCACCTCAGCTTGAGTAAAGTCAGTTATAGCACAAATGCAATAGTAGCATCCGGTGGCTTGGCCTGTGAATGACAGGTGTGTGTCACAACTATGGTCTCGGGATGCTGGAAGTCAGTGTGACACAGAGACACAGAACCTTTGGGAGAGTGTGGCAATGCGAGCAGAAAATGCAACCACTAGCTATATTTTTAAGACCTAAAATCATTATCAGTGAATCTGCATGGTCCTTTTTATGATGTGCATGTAGCCTTTACAATTGAGTTGAACATAAAGTTGCAGTAGGTTATTTTTGTGGGATTTAAGATGAGGTTTCCTCTCTGTATTTTTATACAGAGACAATGCCATTACTTCTCTCACAATGTTATCCTATAAGGTATAGATTAAATGGTGAGTTTTGTCTTTCTCATCTTATCTAATAATAGACAAACATGTAAATTGACTATCCCTTCACTATGCTCACCAGCCAATCAGGAGAGCATGCAAATTAACCCAACAAAGATGGCGGTTATCTTGCGTATGTAGGCATAAAGCAGGGGAGTGGGAGCAGTGAAGACTGGAGGCTCCGAGGCCTGAGTGGCTGAGACTGGAGGCTCCTGGGCCCGAGTGGCAAGACTGTCCGGCCTGGGTCCCGGGTGCCGGAGAAAACCAATGCCGGCTGCCAGGGGAAGGGAAGGTCTATTGCATAAATCTCTTCCTGCAACGGTGTCTAGTATTTTATAAAAGAGAAGGAGAGAAATGAATGAGGGGAACATTTTAAAATATATATATTTTATTGATTTTCTACAGAGAGGAAGGGAGAGGAACAGAGAGCTAGAAACATCGATGAGAGAGAAGCATTGATCAGCTGCCTCCTGCACACCCCCCACTTGGGATGTGCCTGCAACCAAGGTACATGCCCTTGACTGGAATCAAACCTGGGACCCCTGAGTCTGCAGGCCGATGCTCTATCCAGTGAGCCAAACCAGCTAGGGCATAAGGGAATATTTTTAAAATTCTTATGGAAGTGTGGAAAATGGAGTAGAAGAATCCATAACAAACCATTAACAATTGCCAACCTTTAATCTTTTTTTAATAAAAAATACATAGATCCCCAAGGATATGTTTTTATTGATTTTTAAAGGAAGAAGAAGAAGAAGAAGAAGAAGAAGAAGAAGAAGAAGAAGAAGAAGAAGAAGAAAGAGAGAGAGAGAGAGAGAGAGAGAGAGAGAGAGAGAGATTGAGAGAGAAGAGAGAGAAATATCATAGACACCCTGACTGGGAATTGAACCCACCACTTTTTGTGTTCAGGAGGACACTCCAACCAACTGAGCCACCTGGCCAGGGCCCACTCTTTATCTTTTTACTAGAGGCCCAGTGCACAAAAATTTGTGTACTCTGGGGGGTCCCTCAGCCCGGCCTGTGCCCTATCTCAGTCTGGGACCCCTCAGGAGATGTCCACCTGCTGGCTTACATCCGCTCCACAGGTGATCGGGCCTAAGCTGGCAGTCAGACATCCCTCTGGCAGCCCAGGAGCCCACCGGGGATGTCCACTTGCCAGCAGGGAGCAGGCCTAAGCTGCAATCGGACATCCTTAGCACTGCTGAGGAGGCAGGAGAGGCTCCCACAACTACCGCTGTACTGGCAGCCATCAGCCTGGCTTGTGGCTGAGCAGAGCTCCCCTTGTGGGAGTGCACTGACTAACAGGGGCAACTCCAGCATTGAGCATCTGCCCCCTGGTGGTCAGTGAATGTCACAGTGACCAGTCATTCCCAGTGGTTCTGCTGTTAGGGTCAATTTGCATATTACCCTTTTATTATATAGGACAGAGGCCTGGTGCATGGGTGGAAGCTGGTGGTTTTGCCCTGAAGGGTGTCCTGGATAAGCGTAGGAGTCTCACTGGGGTGCCTCCCCGCCACCTGCCTAACAGGCCTTACCACTTCATTGGTGGGGCTGAGCTGGTCTGGGCTCCGCCATCTTGTGGCCATGGGGGCGGCCATCTTTGTGATGCCTAATTTGCATATTACTCTTTTATTAGCTAGGATTGATTGGCCTATGTTCTTTCTCTATTAAATATAAATTCTCTGATAAAACAAATATATATTTATCAAATTCTTTGTTATAGAACCTGCAAATATCTAAAACCCCAAAAAATTCTGCAAGGACTTTGTTTTGAATTTAGTTAAACTTCAAGATAATTTAAGCAGAATTGACATTTTTATGCTTTTGAGTCTTCTTACCCATTAGTCAGATCTTCTTTTATGTTCTTTAATAAGGTTTTATAATTTTTCCATAAAGCTCTTAAATGTTTTTATGTGATGTGTATTTCTTATGTTCTTTACAGATTTTGCTGCTATTGTGAATTGTCTAAATTTTTTCAATTTTATTTCCTAAATTGTTGTTTTTTACATATAAGCAGATGCATTGAATTTTATGTGTTGAATTTGTAATCAGCAACCTTGATGAATCATGTTGATGTCACTGCATTTTCTATGCCTAGAAAATGTTTTTATTTTCTTTCCAAACCTCACACATTTTTTTCTTTCTCTCCATTTATTTTTTTTAGTGCATTTGCTAGCATTTCCTGTGTAATGTTGAATTGTGGCCACAATAGTTGCCTCCTTGCCTTGTTCTTGCTTTTAATGGGAATATTCCAGGAGGAAGTGATATGATTGCTCTAGGTTTTTGCTAAAAATCCTTCATCTGATTTAAGTAAAAAATCCTTCATTTATAAGTGAGATTATGCTATAGCTTTTTTTCCCTTTCATACAGTCCTTATTTCATGTTTGTATCAAGCCTGTAGTGGGTTTACAAAGTAAGAGGCCTACTGTCCTTTTCTATTGTCTATAAGTTCATAGAAGATAGAGATGAATTTTCCCTTGAAGGTTTGGTAAAATTCACTGCTGAAATCACCTAAGACTAATGCCTTTTCTGGGAGATGTTGACATTTGATTGTCAAATCAATTTTTTTTTCAAGTCAATTTTTTTTTTAGAGCTAAAATTGCTTTATTCAGCTTTTCTGTATCCTCTTCAGTCCGTTTCAGGAAGTTATAATTTTTTCAATAAAAGTAGAAATTTCATCTATATTTCAAAATTTATTGACATAAAATCATGCAGCAGTTCCCTTATGATTGATTTTATTCATTTATATCTCAACTGGGATACAGCATATTTTTCTATTGCTAATGTACTTTTTGATTGCTGAATAATATTCTGGTGTATGGATAGCCACAGTTTATTTATTTAATTATCAGTAGATGGATACTTGGGTTGTTTCCATATTGGGCTATTATGAGCAATGCTTCTATGAACATAAGCATACAGGTTTTTATAGACATATGTTTTCATTTTGAGGGGCATGTACTGAGGGGTGGAGCTTCTACTTAAGTACTAAAAAGGGAGGAACTTGTTACACACTACCAATATACAGGGAAATGCTGGTGGAGATCTCAGTCTGGTTTTCTGCAGCTGGTCATGAGATTAAGGGTGGTAACTACCCAAACTACCCACACATTTCTCTTGTCTCACTTGGTTGAGGATTTTTGCTTAGTCAGGTGACCTAAACTTTTAGTCTTGAGGAGTGTGAATCCTTGGTGATTCTGCCCATGTGGAGTTGATGTAGTCCTTTGTAATCTGGACCATGGGGCAGGAGGTATAAACAGATACCATCAAGGGTAAGTCCTGCTTCCATGGACACTGTTCTGGCTCCCATGAACTAGTAGTTTCCTAGCTCTCCTGACAGTCAGCACCAACCCTCCAGTCATCACTGTGACCACCCTTTTTCTTATTTCCTTCATGGCCTCAGGACATTGGAATACCAAGTAGTTTTAATTCCAGTCAGGGCAACTGATGGTGGGAAAGTAAGAGAATCTATGAATATTGTTATTCCTGTGTGTAATGGTGTTGGGGAAAATGTACATGCTCTTTCCAGCATCAAGTGAGTCTTCTAACAATTCCACTCCTATGTATATGCCCCAAAGAATGGAAAACAGGTGTTCAGATAAACACACACACACACAAATACACACATATTCATAGCTACACTATTCACAATAGTCAAAATGTGGAAACAGCCCAAATTTCTATCAGTGGGTGAATGGGCAAATAAATGAAGTATGGACATATCTTCTATAATAAAAGAGAAACATGCAAATGTGACTGTTACCACCAGCCAATCAGAGTGGCTGTATGCAAATTAACCCAGCCAAGATGGAGGCCAACAGCCACGGATCTAGAGCAAACCAAAGGGTTCTGTTGCAACTGCCTGCCTATGATGGCAGTTGGAAGTAGCACCAGGGCACCAGGGCACCAGGAAGTGGAAAAGCAAGGTGGCAGGCCGGGGAGCAGGTAAGAGGTGGCAGGAGGTTGGCGGCCTGCTTGGTGGGCTTCCCAGGCCCTTTGTGGGGCATCGGGGAGCGGGTAAAAGGTGGCAGGGGGTCGGCGGCCTGCTTGGCAGCTGTCCAGGCCCTTGGAGGGGCATCGGGGAGTGGGAAAGAGGCAGCAGGGGGTCAGTGGCCTGCTTTGTGGGCTTCCCAGGCCCTTTGCGGGGCACCAGGGAGCGGGAAAGCAAGGCTGCAGGGGCCGAGGTTCTGCTTGGCAGCTCCCCAGACCCCTTGGTGGCACCAGGAAGTGGGAAAGGAAGCCAGCAGGGGACGGGAGAGTGGGAAAGAGTTGGCGACCTGTTTGGTGGCTTCCCAGGTCCCTTCCGGGGATCAGGGAGCAGGAAAAGGCTGGCCTGACCACGAGGCGGGGTTTTCCCTGCTTTCTGGTGGCTGGAGGAAGATGGGCAGTAGGCAAGCTTGGGAGGCAGGCAGCACCCAGCCCTGGCCACAGC
>PVJC01000166.1:71680-104018 GCA_004026665.1 Murina feae
CACACACACACACACACACACACACACAAAAGGCGCCTGGCAGACTGGGGCCATCATAGGACATCCACTGAGGGGTCCCAGACTGTGAGAGGGCACAGGCCGGGCTGAGGGACTCCCTCCACCCCGAGTGCACAAATTTTTGTGTACCGGGCCCCTAGTAATAGAATATTATCTATACATGTTAATAAAAGGTTAATATGCTAATTAGATCAGACATCCTTCTGGACAAAGCCACAGTGGCAAGGGCAGGGGAGAACAGTGAAGGGCGATCAGGCCAGCAGGGAAGAGCAGTTAGGGGCAAATAGGCTGCCAGGGCAGAGCAGTTAGGGGCAATCAGGCCAGTAGGGGAGAGCAGTTAGGGGTGATCAGGCTGGCAGGCAAAGTGGTTAGGGGTGATCAGGCAGACAGGCAGGTGAAGGGTTAGGAGCCAGCAGTTCCAGATTGTGAGAGAGATGTCTGACTGCAAGTTTAGGCCTGATCCCTGAGGGGTCCCGGATTGGAGAGGATACAGGCTGGGCTGAGGAACCCCCTCCCCCCACCGCACGAATTTCATGCACCAGGCCTCTAGTTCAGGTATAAAAAGAAATGAAGTATTATACTGTTGCAATGTGGATGAACCTCAAACATATTATGCTGAGTGAAAGAAGCTAGACACAAAAGGTTATTTATTGTATGCCATTGATATGACATACCCAGAATAGGTAAGTCCACAGAAACAGAAACCAGGTTTGTGGTTGCCATGAGGAGAGGAGAGGAAGGATTAAAGAGCAACTGCTGAATGGGTTTGGGTTTTCTTTCGGGGTAATGAAAATGTGCAAATAGGCAGAGTTAGTTGCACAACATTATGAATGTACTAAATGCCAATAAATTATTTACTAAAATGGTGAGCTTTCTGTTATGTGAACGTGACCTCAATAAAGACAAACAAATGAAATCTTCTAGAGTCTTCCATGCATTCATTGCACATTTAAGAGAGAGATTGACTTAGCACTCCTCTTTGATGTCATAGAAACCCCTTTGAGAGAGCTATGTTTTAGTGAGAAATTAACAAAACCCTTTTCTCTTGTATGTCTGATGCCCTAGAAGACGTCTATATCTGTGCAGAATCACTTCATGCAGTGAGTGATTTAAAGCAAAAGTAACAACCTAAACTGTGGATGATTACTATTGGTCCATTTGAAGAGATTAAGCCCCATAGGTGGGAGTAGGTCCCCAGGAGAGCACAGGTGCCCTTTCCTTTATGAGACCCCCTTAAGGACCATAATACAGACCAATTAGGTAGAGGCAGAGCCAGATGGGTGTCAGTTTGTCTGAAGCCTCACTCTGTTTCCCCACATGATTGGGGTCTGCTCAAATCTCGTGCCCAGTTTGCTCCAGCACATTTTTCCCAGCGTTTACTTCCCAAAGGGAGTTTTAAGGGACATTTAATCCTCATGTTTCTGGTTCATTTTCCCTCAACTCATCAAAACCAGGTTCTGAAAGGTTGCTTTGATCTCTAACAGGACTTGTTCACGAGAGACATGAGGCCATTACTCTCAGAACAGAAAGCTGTGCTCTGCCAAGAGCTTGGGGACTTCACAGTGTGACGTTCAAGCTTCACTCCAGGCTCGCCGACCTTTGAGACCCAGCTGGGTCCTAAACTTGGCTCAGGGAGGCTTCCCACCCTCCGGCCTAATAAAGCCCATTAATTAACTGTCAGGCCAGCTGGGTAACAAGTGAACTTTTAGTGGCCATGCCATTTTCTTGGTTCCAGGCCAGAAACGATAAGTATAAAACTTACACCATTAGGTAGACATTTCAGAGGGAAATTGGTGTATGCATAATGAAGAGCTGCTTTCCAAATAACATGTGCATTGCAGGACATGAAGTTTTAAGAATTAAAATGTCAATCCATCTGTTCACAGACACTTTCTTTGGGTTCTTCGAAGTTCCATATCCACTTGAGGGTGAATTACTGAGACACATATTGGCTTCTCTGTTCTATAGCTCTCATGTTTATGGAGTTCAATGCCCAAGGTGCAGGAGTGGGGAATAACTATATAATCAAATTATAACAAAAATTCTTACTTAAATGGACTTGAACTATCCTCCGGTGAGATAATGTTGTAAAATATATTAGACTGGGGTCATAGTTTAAGTTCTTCAATTTTCCAGGAATAGAAACCAACTCATGCCAGGTTGAAAAAAGAAAGGAATTTGTTGGAAAGCTATGGAGGCACATTGCAGCATTAAAGGATGAGCTGGGTACAAGCCTTAGGACGGCCAGGAGCCAGTGCTGGCAGCTCCGGGCCTTGGTGGCTAAGCTCCTAGTATTCTCATTTTCAGACTGAGCTGAGAATGAAAGGCAGAAACATCATAGAGAATGAGGCCTTGGACAGGATTCTGTGAAATGTGGAGAGGACAGGCTACGTTATCCCAGTGATTCTTACCACCCCCCCCCCAATGAGGTAGTTCAATATTTAAATTGATCAGAAAAATCTGAGAATCTGAGATGAAAGTGTCCTTTGATGTCACCCCTCCTCCTTGAGCCTCAACCCTTGGGCATTCAGCATCAGTTTGCATACTTCCCATGGCAGGACACTTACTACTGTAAGGACAACATATTCCATTATGAAATATACAAAGGTCTTATGTTGAAGTGAAATCTGACTTCCACACTTTGGTTCACTTTCTAGACTCTGGGCATGCAGAGCAAGCTTTACACAATGTACAGGCGATAATCCTTTCATTGATTTGAAAACAAATCAATGCTCCATCCTCTTAGAGTTTCCTCTTATTCTATGATACAGTTGGAGCCATGAACATAAAGGAATTTTCTGCCCTATCCAACCTCTTCTACACATTATTTAGTCTCAAGTGGCCCTCCTAGAATCGAATGCATACTCCAGACATGAACTTCTGGACAATAAGCTTCTAGTAATATGGCTTTGGATTGTATCAGCATGACTGTGTTGTCAGATTTCTGTGTGCTATGGCCACATGTAAATGGTTGCTGAGCCAACTCTCCCCTGAGACGCCAGTACCCTTGATTCTTTTCACATAAATGAGGATGAGATAGGGTTCAAGTCAAAAAGGAACAATGAGAAGTCATTGTTTAGGTTATTTGGATTTTTGACCCTGACTTCCGTTATATTAACTGTCTTCCCACCACCAATTGATAGGTATAAATTTTATCTTTACATCAAGTCCTCGATTTAAAAAAAAAATTGTGCTGACCAGTATCAGACCCACAGCTTTGATCTGGTCTAGAAATATCTACACAAATGGGCACTGAACAGTAGTCTTTAAGTACAGTTTTTCAACCCACTGGGAATCAGCCCAAGTGCAGGGTTTTTTAGAATGTGGCTGGTAGAGGAATGGTTTCTCTAAATATAGATAAGATTTACTTTAAAAGAAAATGTTCTGAGAGTCCCTATTATTGTGCTAAGTGAATCATGAAGAGCATGGAAGCCTCTGTTCTGTGTGTCTGAGTGTGGAATTCCATAAAATGCTTTTGGGAAACACTGCTGGCTTCATTTTATTATCATGCAGCATGCAAGCTTCCTGTCGTTTCTACTGAGATTCAAATGAGAAGTTTGATCAAGGCCCTACTGTAATCAAGATGCACTCTGCCCACAGCATGCTTCTGTTCTTGCCATCGGTTAGCCCTGTCAAAGGAGGAAATGAGGAGAGTGAGTTAAAGAGCTGAGCCAAAGGGGTGAAGAGTCTGGCAGCCTTCAGAGACGTGACACCCCAGATCTTGAAGTGGCCAAAATATTAGGTAAATGAGAGACAAAGATAGAATCAAAGGTTGAGCCAATTTATCAGCTAAGATCCAGGAGAGCCCAAGCATTGAGGTCAGAACAGATAGTTGTCATGAGCGGTGGTAGCTGGGTCTTGAGTCAAAGTCCTGTGGCATTTGGCTTCACCTTTTAGCATCAATGTACTGCCCGAGTAGACAGTGGTCCTATTCCTGACAGTTAAGATTGTTTCTTTCTCTCTGATACCTCTACTACTGTGCTTCCGCCCAGCAGTGTCTAGCCTTTCTTTGTTCTTCTGAAGGAGGGATGGAAATATAAAGTCTTTTTGTTGTCTTTGGGATATTCCACAAGCCTTGATTTCTTTTGGACTTTAGACCTGCCTAACATTCTTCTTCCCCTTCCTCCCTTCCTTTCTTAGTCATCTTTGCTGCTTTGTCCCATTTTTCATCTTTAATACATTTCTATAGTTTAGTCTTTTATAAGTTCTATATACTCATTAGCACCAACATCTGCTCTTGGACCATTTGATTTAGTTAAATAGCATTATCCAAAAGCTGGATTTATTTGTACATTCACTGTATTCCCGAGGAAATGAATTTTCAGTAAGTAGAATTATATTTTTAACACTCCTGGGGAGCTTGAAATTTACAGGTCCTTCCAAAGGGTCTTTTTCTGTAAAGTTGAAAAATGCTTTTGGAAGTCCCATAATCTCTAATTTTCTAATTTTGTAAGTCTGTACATTTTGTTTTCTTAAATCAGGGTTCATCTAAATCAATAAATACTGCTTTCTAAAGTTTATCAAGTAGCAAAGGATCCGGTCAGTTGACCAGAAGTAATTGATGTGATTTCATGAGGTGTTCAGTTTTATGATTTAAGGCTCACACTTAGTAAATTAAATGAGATCATTTTATAACTGCTCACAGCACGGGGCTGACTCAGTGTGTGATGTACACGATGGAATAATGAATCGACATTGGCCCAGATGGTTCCTTCTATTGTTGCCCTTCGTGGCACTTATTCACCTACCAAACATTATTACCTAGAATATTCTGGAAACTTGAAATACAAATGCCCCTGTTTTACTTCACACCAGACAATTATATAGAGTAATTCACTGCCAGGCACCCAACCCTAAATCCCTACACATATGTTAATTACTGATTAGGTTGGGGATTGATACACTTCAAGGAGCAAGCATTCTGGGAACTTCACAGATACTGGAACACAGCAGGGGCTCTTTCCTTGGACATGGAAGGGTCAAGGATCAATGGTGAGACCATGGGAAAGTGACAAGCTTAAGTCCAGTTCTGGCCATGTCTCAGTAGCCAGGGGGATAGTAAGAAGGAAAATAGGTAACATTCTATTAGAATCTGCTCCCATCGTGCCTGACACTAACCTAAGTGCTTTGCATGTATTGATTCATCCAGTCCTTCCAACATCCCCATTATGTAGATTCTGTTGTCATTTCTATTTTATAAATGAAGCCACTGAAGCACAGAGAGGCTGTTTTACCTGAGGTTGCCCAGCATGTAAATGGCAGAACTGGGATCTATCCAGGCAGTGTGACCCTTGAGCCCACACCCTGGTGGTCACAGGACTTGAATGGAAGCTGGTGGAAGCTTCTTGGCTCTGTGATGCTGCCCAAGTGAAGATATTGTTATTAGTGCTGCAAATCACCAGCATCAGACACCAGATGCTCTCACCCATGTGATGCTCTTGATTTACCCAGCAATAACGTAATCAGATGATTTATACACGTCTTCTCCTGTTGGAGCAAGTCCACAGCATCCTAGTTCTGCTCTGTTATGAAACAGAGGGATCTTAAAAATCCAAATGACCTGCAGAGGAATTAGACTTCACCCAGGATGTGGGGTGATGGCTCACTCGGGTCAGAGGGAACTGTACGGCCCCTGCTCGCAATTCTCCCCCGACTTCCACTGTTCACTCCACTATCTCCCACATCCCCATAAATCTGAGTGCCTGGGGTTGTGTCTGGATAATGAATTAGAGATGGGTATTGATGGATGAGGCCATATGAGACAAGACCTGTAAAAAAGTGATTCATTAACCCAGGCAACCTTTTATAGCTAAAAATATCAAAGCTGGGGGTTATCTTTCCCAAACACAAGCCTAACCATGTGTCTTCTCTGCTGAAAACATTAAAGGACCCTTGTTCCCACAGGGAGAATCCTCAACACTGTGTTCAAGGCCCTCCAAGCATTGACCCCTACCCTCTGCTCCCCCAGCAGGCCCTGCATGCACACATCCCAGAAAACTACTGATACTCTCCTTCCTGGCCTGCCTTCCCTGCCCAGGGCTCCTGCTGGGGTTCTCACTCAGCAGGCCCAGCTCAGATGTGCTGCCCAGGGAGCCCCTCTCCCAGACAGCGGCTGGGCAGAGAGCAGCAGGCCCACACAGGCCACAGTGAGGGAGTCCTGGGATCCAGAACACTAGAAACAGGTGAGAGGAGCCTTGAGGGGAAGAGCAGGCTCCCTGAGGAGGAGGAGCCAGCACCCCACCGTTACCCCCGGGCTCTGTGGAGCCACAGTCACGTCATAGGGGCGTCTCCAAATCCTGCAGCGTGGGGAAGGAAACCCCAGATCCTGCTTGGTAGAGGGCCAATTCTGCAGAAACAGCTGGGATGGGACTGAAGAGGCTGGGGCCGACAACCCAATCGGCAGGGAACCTCCCCACCTCGGAGGAACAGAGGAACAGGGCAGGATCGGCTTCCCCGCTGACAGGTCTCTGACTCCTGATGTGGCCACCCATAGCGAGAGCCCATTGAACCATCCTTAGGAACACAGGAGACGACGAGGAATTGAAGAGGGCTGCTTCAGGTCCAGGGAGGAGGGCAGCCACAGGTGGGACTTTGCTGTCTCCCCTCCCTGGGCTGGTTCTCCCCTCCTAGTCCCTCCTGATCTTTCAGGGTCTATCCCAAGCTCCATCTCCCGCATGGAGCGTTTTCTCCTCCAGTTTCCAGCACCACCCCCCTTCTCTGAATTTCTACAGCCGTAAGTTACCTGTGGTATAGAATTAAGTGCTTAACGAAATTATTGTGTGGGTTTTTTCCCCTCTTATGACTACATTGGAAACTACTTGAGCCATAAGGGTTATATCTCATACTTTGTTTTATACCCAACAATACTTAGCACAGAGTCAGTGCCCAGCACATTTCTGTGGTTGGTAAAAACAATGCAAAGAGGTTCTCTCTCTCTCTCTCTCTCTCTCTCTCTCTCTCTCTCTCTCTCTCTCTCTCTTTCTTCCCTTCCCACCCCCACCCCCCATCCTTTCCTGCATCTCAGCAGGAGGAGCACTGACCCAGCCTGGAGTGAGCCCTTTTGGTGGCTTGTCCAGGAAAGCCCCAATGTGGACATGCTTTGCAGGAAGGCAGCAGTTTGCAGATGGAGAGCCAATCAGGCTGTGGGCTTTTGGAAGAGGCAAAATTATCATTTGCATGCCTCTGTGGAGTGAGAACTCTGTAATTTAAGATTTGCCTAATTGCTATTTAGGGTTCCCAGGGACAGTTTCTCCTCAGGCAGTCCTGTGTCCTGGGAGAGGGGCACCATGAATGGCTCTGATGCTCCGCACAGCTGTGGCTCAAAGGTGAGACGACTCAGACAGGGAGCAGGTCAGTCCTGAGTTTGGCTTGTTTCTGGAGTCCTGATTGGTGCAGCAGTTGGAGAGGAGCAGCGCTGGCACTGTCCGTGGTCAGGGGCACATGTTTGCAGGCAGCAACTTTGGTCTGTGGCTGCTCCAATTTCAGCTCTGAGCAGCTGGTAGCCAGAAGTGAGGGGACGCCCCAGGCAGGCACACCCGTGTTCTCTCGGCAGCTGGGTTCTCCTTGCACATGCGTGGGAGCCTGCAGCCTGGCTGTTTCTCACTCACGCTGTGGACATTTTGGAAAGTTACCTACTGCCTTGGAAAATTATTATTTCTTAAATTTTGGTTGTTGAAAGTATTACATATGTCCCCTTCTCCCCCCCCCCATAGACCTCTTCTCCCCCACACTCAGCCCCCCCACTTCCTACCCCTGCCCCAGGCCTTTATCATCCTATTGTCTGTGTCCATGGGTTATGCATATATGCATACAATTCTTTGATTTCTTCCCATCCACCTACCCTCCCCTGCTTTCCCTCAAGATTCTGCAGTCCATTCCATGCTTCTATGTCTCTGAATCTATTTTGTTCATCAGTTTATTTTGTTCATTATGAGTGAGATCATGTGATACTTGTCTTTCTCGACTGGTTTATTCGGAAAAATTATTTTTGAGCATCCCTACATAGTAATAAGAATGACAGGCAGCTCCCTTGAGAACCCGAGAAGGAATAGGGTGCTGCAGACTCTCCTTTTCCTAGGACCTCCAAATAGATTCAAATCAAACCTGTGCTGTCTCCCTCTATCTGAGTTTGGGGTGTCACCAGCAATCAACTTTGTTTAAAAGAAGGCACATCAAAAGAGCAGAAGTTGTGGTCATTTTTATTAATCATGGGCAAACACCTTGGCACATGTAAAACAAAAGCACTTTCCGTTCAGCTGTTTACAACTGGCAGCTCTTTGTGGTTGTAAGTTCAGGCCACAAATGTGAAAGTCACAGGGAGCAATGTTTCCAGGTGGGGCAGGACGAGCTAAGAACATGATGTTCTCCAGCTGTCCTATCTCCAGGGCCATCGCTGGATTCGGATCCCTTCACATCCAGCCAAACCTTCTACTACGCAGATCAGCCTGGCTGAAATGAAAGTCCTGGAAGTTCTGAAACTTCATCAGTCTTGGCTACATAACAGCATTAGGTCACACATAGAACAGTGTGTGTGTGTGTGTGTGTGTGTGTGTGTGTGTGTGTGTGTGTTTGGGTAGGTAGGCCCTGTTGACAGGAAAGGTACTATGTTGGCAGCCAGCTAGCTCACTATTGCAAAATCATGATAACAGTTACTACGTCTTGGTTTTCTTCTAAGAGCTAAATGGTTTGCACACAGTGCCTTAATTTAATCTTCAAAGCAACTCTATTAAGTACTACTACCCCACTTTTATAGATGAAGAAACTGAGACTCATCTAATGTATTAGTTTGCAGGGCATGTCATAATGGCTTAAAACAGCAGAAATTTATTCTCTCATAGCCCTGGAGGTGAGTGTTCTGAATTCAAGGTGACAGCAGCCCATGATCCCTCTGAGAATCTGGAGGGATCCTTCCTTGCCTCTTCCGGCTCATCAGGTGGCTGTCAACTCTTTGGGACCTTTAGTTTACAGCTCCATCAGCCCCATCTCTGCCTCTGTCCTCTCATGGCATTCTCTCTTCTCTGTGTCTTGGTGTCTGGCCTTCTCCTTTGTTTATAAGAACACCAGTTACATTGGATTAAGGTCCCACCCTACTCTAGTAAGACCTTTTCTCAACATAACTAAATACATCTCAATGACCCTTTTTCCAAATAAGGTCCCATTCTGATGTACTGGGGGTTAGATCTTCGGTGTATCTTTAGGGGAACAAAATGCATTCCATACATATAAGCCTTGAAATGATGATGAGAGAGAAGAACAAAGCCACCATTCAACCCACAGGCATTCTCCACTGGTGGCCTAGACCTTGGGCTCTAAAGAGCCATGTCCCTGGGGGCAGTGGAGAGAGCCTACGGCCACACAGGCTGGGATGTCAGACCGCAGCTACCTATCCAGAGGCAGTCTGCTAATGAGTGCCACTTTTGAACTAGAAAAAAACACCAGACAGGAGTAGTAAGAACACTTGCTTATCTGAGTCTTGGCTCTGGGCATAGTGAAAAACAAAAACCAAAGTCTCCCATGAAAAGACTCCCAAAAATGTCTCCCATGAAAATTCCTAACCACAAGTCTACACTCATGTGGTCTGTGGCCAGGATTCATAGTTCTCAAAAGGCCCCCCCAAATCCTAAGCCCATAATTTTGTAAGAAGGTTCCAGGCTGGTAGTGTCCCAGGTGGCAGGCAGGAGCAAACAGGAAACCACTCTGAGGGAACACACTTCAAACTCAGATGTACCACAGGTAAAGTTCCAGGGAACATGAAGTCCCAACAGAAATCAGCAAACACACTAGGAAACAAGTCACCATTAAGTGAGAGTCAACAAAAACCACAACCACAGAATAAGAGTCACAAAGACAGCAGGTAATACAACAATTAGAAGCCAAATGTGAAATTGGTGTGCTTAATGTGTTTAAGTAAATAAATGTGCATTAAAATATGAAGAAGAAACAAAAGACCATCAACAATGACTAGGTCTTGTCTAAGAGGTTTCAAGTGTAAAGGGAAACCAGAAGTTGCCTTCAGACCCTTAGTGTTCAGAGAAACCAGAGTTTCTAGAAGGGCCTGAGTAAAAAACCAGTTGTTGTGTGTTTTTTTTTGGGAGGGGGGGTTGGGGGTCTGCTTCTTTGGAGAGCAGAAGCAGGTAACACTACCCGACTACGAGGTATCCCAGATGGATATGATTGGAAAGATGCTGAAAAGACAGAACATATGGGAAATGCAGAAAGAGTTGGGGGGAGAGGGGAAGAGAAAGCACTCCAAAACAGGGAAGGAAGCTTAGTGTGTCTTATGTGGGCATTATGGCAGCCTCCTCTAAGAGAGAGAGTGAAGTAGATCTTAATCCTTGCTCCCTGCCAGTGCGTGGTGCTGGGGAAAAACTTTTGAAGAGATGGCTTGTGGGGTACCTGATAAGGCTCAGTCTTGGACCATGGGGCTCCCAGACTTGTCAGAGATCCCTGCTCAAGCTTGACCCCAAAGCAATAGGGTTACCTGCCTTCAGGAGGTCACCTTGGCTCTAGGACCTAACAGAAGTGTTGGCCATGATAAACTGGAGCCTTGGTTCCCCTCCATTCCCAGGCAAGGGCCTCTGGGCTCTTCCGTCTTAGGGAAAGGGGGAACTCCACTTGCCAATCAAGAATGACATTAAATCTTCTGCCAGCCCAGTGGAAGGCAGGTTTAGAGTCTTATTTAATTTGATTTAAATAAAATAAAGATATGTTATTTGTGACATATCTGAGTTTGTGGAATGAATGTCATATATACTACACAAGTAATCGCTGTACCTCAAGGGAATTTAAAGAAGGATTTCCCCCATTTATACCAGGGAAGAACCCCCGAGAGATGACCCACTATGTCCTGGCTCTTTCTATGCAGAAATAGGGTGTGCTTGCCCCACAGAAAGGAAATGCTGGATCTTCTATGAGTTGGCTGCTAGTGGGCCCAGCCTTTCCTTTGTTTCTGGCACTTAGGAAATTGTAAAGTTGATGGGAGAACAAGAAATAGGAAGAAAATTAATAAGATGATAAGAAGATAAAAATATCAACTGATGTGAAAATTGTAGGCTACCTGGAAGCACTGCTTCCATCACCCACCCTGGGAGTAACTCTGTTCCACAGGAAGCTGAATATTCCATTTCATACTTAAAAACAAAAGTAGAACACAAGGAGCCTCATTTCTTTAATGTTCAATGAATTCTTGGGATATATGATCCAATGTCAATGGCTTTGTTTTACCATTGTTAAGGAATCAACAGAAGAAGTAATTTATCCCAAAGCAATCTGATTTGGCATTATCTGTAGTTGTACCTATTTATTCTTTTTTTTTTTAATCCTTCCTGACTCTTCCTGCTTGAGAGAGCTCTTTACTTCTGTGTGTTAGGAGGAAACTTTCTACCCACAAGAAAATGAGCTGCTTGCTTGGGAAAGGAAAGTTCCAGAAAACCAAAATTAAGGTGTGTGTGTGTGTGTGTGTGTGTGTGTGTGTGTGTGTGTTTAGCATTCCTAAGCAGGATTTTCACATTTCTATTAGAAGCCTATTTTTCTTGATGTGAAAGAGTATTAGGAGCTAGCAACAACGAAGAGAAAACATACCCATTTAAAATGGAATATGTTGCCCATATATCTCTTCTTCTAGTAGTTGACAAGTAGAAAAGTTGGTAAATCAACCAAAATTCCATCCAGCTTCTTTAACCAGTTGTTCTCTTTTGAACAGGTGAGTGAGATATAGTAAGAAGCTCTTGGCTTATGTTCAATGCCGGTGACTTATACTAAGAATTTACTTTGGACATTTCAGTGATGTCTTGTGGAGCCTGAACTGAACCATAAAAAAAAAATAGATGTTTAACGTATTTCCCACAAGGGGCACTAATGTACTGAAAACCAGGCATCCTTGGCAGGCAGTATGAAGTCAGAGAGAGCTTCTGCTTTTAGCCCGCAGTTTCAATTAATAAACCTTCTAGAGCATCATAGCTACAACCTTGGTGGTTTCCATCGCCCACCTACACTAATAAATTGATGTCTTGGAAATGAACTGTGAACACAATTTTAAATTTAAATATTGTGTCACCCAGAGTGAATGTGCTTTCAGTCATGATATTAGCTCAAATGAAGGACATACTGAGTTGAAGATCTGGCTATGTTGGCAGAGGCCTTTAGCCTAATCAAGAAATTTATGGGCAGACAAATCTGCTAGGGAGCCAGACATCTACTCTAAATCGAGACATCACAAGTCAGTTAGCAGCTGATCTACAGTGTCCCTGAGCTTCCTCGAGGTCAATTAGAGGACCTTATCCATTTAGTTCAGCTTTATGACTTTAACAAATGACTTGCTGTGTTTTTGTTTTGTTTTGTTTTTCTTTCTTTCTTGGTTACCAGAACTAATAAAAACTTCATGGAGATTTAAAGACACCTAATGAAATCATGAGGGTTGGATTTCATGCCTACCTGTTCTAGATCTTGTTTGGAAATACCACATGCCCAGCTTGAAAACAGAATGGAAAGCAGTCAAGGAATTGGGCATATTGTTATGTAGCCTACACAGATCAAGGAGACTTTGAAAGGTATGAAGAATAACACCACAGAACGTCCAGTGCCTGCCACTCAACATGGAGCCAGTCACTCGTGGGTGTGATAATTTTCCTGGCTTCTGCCTCTAAAAACATTCAGTGAAAGTTGGTGACTTGGCTGGTGTTTCAGACAAAGAAATGAGGACATGGATTGAAAACAGACAAGGCTCTAAGACTTTAAGAATGGCAGCTTTATGTCAAAATTCCAACAAAAATAGTTACCAGGGATTTTTTTTAAGGCATCAGAAGAGCCTAGATCTAAAATTCAGTGTATTCCCTCTCAACTAAAGCTCTAACAACAAACAGTTCTATCGCTCAGCTTCTGTTATTCTTGGCAATTCATATCTCAGGTGGCATCAGAGGTGGCCATACATATATATATGAAGTCAGCTTATAATTAATTTCTGTTAGAATTACAAATTTAACCGCATAGGGGTTAAATATTCTCAAGAGACAGGCACTGCCACAAACATGTGGATAATGGCATATGACACATATGAGACACAAGTGCTGACTTCTTTAATAAACAAAGAGCTCTTAAAGGTGAATAAAAAATAAGCCACCCAATTGAATAATGGGCTCTCAGATATATGACAAATATTTTCATCTGGTGTGACATTTCCCCTTTGATTTTATTACTTTTGTGATTTTCACAGGCTTGGTGTTTTATGTGGTCCCATCTGTACTTTTCTTCTTGTTCTGTCCCCTTTATGCTTAGTAAGACATCCTTCATTCTGAAATGCAACTTTTTGACTTTGGATTGGGGAGGGCATTAATTTCTGATCCATCTGTAAAGTTGGTGTGTGGTTAAAGAATAAAAATAAACTTCTTTTCTAAATAATTAGGAATCATTGTTCCAGCTTCATTTATTGAGCCTTCCTTTCTTTCCCCACGAATGTGAAGTGTAACCTTTATCATGTATTGAGCACTTTCATGTGCTAAAAACAAAGCATGACTTCGGTGTGTGCAAGTGCATGAATGTCTCAGAGGTGTGTGCAGGGTGGTGTTTGCCACACGTGCATGTCCTTCCTTTTGCCTCTGCCCTCTCTCTTCCTCCCCAGAGACTGAGAACAGAGGGAAGGAAGCCAGGGCAACGTTAAACAGCTCTGCTGCTCTGGATAATGTCTGTGCAGGAAAAAAAAAAACACAAAAAAAACGCAGGCTGAGGTTTTATGATTCAAAGACGATTACCCTGCATCAAGCACCCTACGGGGGACAGTCCCTGCCATGTCCTGGCGCTCACTCCATGCTGGGCACTGTTCTGAGCATTTCCAGGGATGACATCACTGCATCCTCATGACCACCCACAATGTGGGTGCTATTATCATCACCCGGATTTTACGGATGAGGAAACGCACACCCAGAGACATCATGTCACTTCCCTCAAAATCATTTAGAAGGACAACAACCTACACCAGCCAGTCAACAAAGGTGCTGGGATAATTACCTTCCTCCATACAGTTCCGCACAGAAAGACACATGTGTTAGCAGACACGTGGAGAAAGGTCCCGCAGGTGGGACCTGTCTGGTGGAAATGGTCCTGGGATAGAAAGTGATGGAGCCAGGTGATTCTCTCTTTCTGAGAAACGTGGGCCACCTTCGGTTTCCAGGTACTCATCCATTCCTGCTAAGAAGGCTTTTTCCTCTATCTCCCCAGTTCAGGAGGGCAGCATGGAACACTCAGCACAAGATCATTCAGTAGCTCAGAGAATTCTGAATCTAAACTTTTGGAAATTAGTGGCCTCGGGGTGCTTTCGTTGCTTATAACCAATTGTTGAGTTAACAGACTTTTTACTGAGGGTCTCAATGGGCCGGTCAGGTGACAGGCACCGCGGCGCACAGTTAGGCTGGGACATGGCTCCCTGGCCAAGGCAGCAGGTGACTCAAGGGGTCTCTATCTTGGGGACCTGCTTCTTCCTCTGAAATGGGGCTCTGTTTACATGGATTCAGGAGAACCAAACCCACATGTGGATTGGGCCTCAGGAGCCTGGATCCCCGCACCTTCTTTGTAACTCGCCTCTTCATAACCACACCCTACTTCAGAGCTCTTCTCCAGAAGCAGGAATAGCAGCCCAGCTCTGCATTCTCTGTCAGCTGTCTCGAGCATCGTGTGTAGGTGAGTGTTTCTTGACATGTGCGAGTTGCTATATAATTGCAAAGTTTTATTCCTGGAAACCAGAAATATGTTTAGTTGATTTGTTTTTGTGTTTGGTTGTTGTGTGCATATGTGTTCTGTTGTTGCTGTTGTTGTTTTACCACCTTTGTCTGATCAGCAACTGGTTTGGCTGATCCAGACCTGATTGACCTGTTGGGTCCATGTCAGTCTCTGGTCTGACTCTTGCCATCACGTCAAACTCCTAAAGCACCGGTTCTCAACCTGTGGGTCGCGACCCCTTTGGCGGTCGAATGACCCTTTCACAGGGGTCGCCTAAGACCACCCTGCATATCAGATATTTACATTATAATTCATAACAGTAGCAACATTACAGTTATGAAGTAGCAACGAAAATAATTTTATGGTTGGGTCACAACATGAGGAACTGTATTTAAAGGGCCAAAAGGTTGAGAACCACTGCACTAAAGAGGAATAAGCTACCTCCTTTTTTTTTTTTTTTTTTTTTTTTTTTTTTTTTTTTTTTTTTTTTTTTTTTTTTTTTTTTTTTTTTTTTTTTTTTTTTTTTTTTTTTTTTTTTTTTTTTTTTTTTTTTTTTTTTTTTTTTTTTTTTTTTGTCAGTTCAAACCACATCCTGCCCATTTCCACTTTCCATAAGACAGCTCGTGACATCGGTGGTTTTAAGATGCAGCAGGCTTCGGGTGAAGCGACATGAGAGGCCTTTTTCAGAGGAGTGAAAATAATTCCCCCAGTGGTCAGCATGTCAGGTCTGGGCACCCCCAACATGATCCAAACCCCTGATTTCAGGAGTGAATTGCCACTCAGCCTTCTCTCACTCTCTGCTGCTACTGCTTTCTAGATGAACACGAAGCAGGAGGCAGGGGTGATGGAGGTGCCACCGTGAAAGGGCTGTGTGGCGAAGGCATAGACGGCAGTATTTGGAGAGGACTTCAGCGATGCTCTAGTCAGTGTGAAGCCTGGAATGGTACCTGGGTCTGGCGGTTCCTGGCTCAAGTTCAATCTAAGGAGACCAGGGGCGCCCACCGCTGCAGCTCCAGGACCAGGGGCGTCACTGGACTAGTGAGTTCATCCTGGTGGGTGGATGGGGTCTTGGTGACTGAGCGGCACATGTCCCAGCTGGACACTGCTTGCCAAGAGCCAGAATGGAACTGACTCAAAATTAAGACCATCCTCGAGACGCCAAATAAAATAAATGTTTTGAAATCACTTGATGCTTGAAGAAGAAAAGAATGAGGAGGAGAAGCAACATTACTGCTGATGATGAGACTATTAGAAATTTGTAAACTGATGGTTTGGAATCGTTTTTATCTTTCAGAGCACAATGGAAGACACCACAATCTCTCCAACGCTCACAGGAAACTGGGCAAAGTAAGGGAAGATCCAGGGCCTGAAGCAGGACTGAAAGGGAGCCAGACCCAGGAGACAGGCTCAGGGCCAGTCTGCATGGCCAGTGTCCCCAGAGCGCATGGCTCACAGCCCACCAAGGCCCAGTGCGTGCTCGGGACCTGCTGCTCCCACCCCAGGACTCAAAGACATCTTCCCGGAAACTTTCGACGCTGGACTATGTTTCCACCAGGGTAAGGCTCTCCTATCATCCAAGCGTCCCAGGTGACCTGTGAACAGTTAACTTACTAACCCGGCTTTGATTCTCTCTGGGAAGCCAAGACTGAATGTCACCCTCACTCCATGCATGTGGCCTCCCGTTGTGCGGTCTCTTGGGGAGCAGAGCTGGCCAGGAAGGCGTCCCTGGTGAGCAAAGAGCCAGCACCTGGAAGGGGCCAACCCCAGACCTGCCCCAGCGTGAGTCGGAGCTAACTGTGGGCCCCATGTGGGAACAGTTCCCCTTTGTCAGTTTAACGAACACGAAGGCGCAGATAAGAGGTGCCACACTGGGCTCACAGGTTGCACAATCAACCACTTTGCCAACTGAGGGAAGAGAGGACCTTTTCCCACACTTCTGGTCAAAAACGACTTTCCTTCAGGGCTGTTCTCTCCACATCTCCCCCCTCCAGCCCCTATTTTCAGTTTTCAAGTTGATCTTAGCTGGGTGCGGGGTTTTGGAGGGTGGGGAGAGTAGAAAGAGATATCCCTTTCCCTCTTTCAAGCTCCAGCCTGGTATCTGCCTCGGCCTCCTGCTCCTTTTCCTCTCCTCAAGATGTGCCCGGGGCTGCTGTGCACTGTGGCCCGGGGCTGGGCACCTGCGGGGGCCAGACCTCAGGCCCCACGTGGGATGAGCTGATGAGCTGAGCCGTGCGGCAAACAGTGACATCGGTGCCGCGCATGGCCAGTGGAATCACGAAGCCTTCTGCTTGCCCAAGAAGGACATTCTCTCTTGGCAGCCACATCCCCAAACTCACACCCAGCTGCTCGCCAGCCAATTGGGCCTTCGTCCCGCCACGGAGGGCGGAGAGTGAGTCGCCTTCGCTTTGATGAACGGGGCCAGCACCCTGTGCTGCCACACCATCTGCACAGCCTCCCAGGCGACAGACGGCTGCTCATTTGCTGCATCCCCATCACAGCCGTCTGTCTGAGCAGGTGCAAGACTTCACGAAGGCAGCGAAGCTAGAAAATGCGTGGTTTTACCTGATTGTTAGCTAATTCAGCCACGCACTCCTGGGCGATGGGGGACCCTCTGGTGCCTTCGTCTTGCTGTGGAGGAACTGCGTGTCCCATGGACCATCCACAGCAGGGGGGGCTTTTAAAACTCAAAGGCAGGATAAGCCACAGCTATGATTGTACTGATAGGCCCTAATGCTCAAGGAAAAAGTGAAAGACTAGGAAAGGCAACCCACAAAAGAGTGAGACCCGGAGAGAAAGCAGGAGAGGGAAGATGAGTGAGCGGAGTATGGGAGGTGCCACCCACAGTTTGCACAAACTTCAGCCCCGGGCTTGTTGGACCCAATGCTGCTGCAGCCCATGTTGCAATACAGCCAGACCCTGAGACCAGGAGAGCCAGGCAGTGGACTACAACCCTCCCACCGCGGCCACTCCTCCTCTGGGTCCCTGCCTGGGGTACTGCTGGCGTTGCCCCGGGACTGTGTGGAGAGGAATGACCAGCTCAGATGGCCCTTTGTTCCTTGATCTCTGCTCCTCTGGGCTCAGGTGTGAGGGACCTACAGCCCGGCTCCCTGCCAGCAGGGCAAGGGGGACCTTGGAGCCCGAGCCCATGGTCATCTCACCTATTCCCAGACATTAGGGGAGGAGGCTCGGCGAAGCTCCAAGTTTCTAACAAAATGGGCTAAGACAGGGTCTGTGGCACATCCAAGGGTATTGAAGTTTCAAAGGGAATAAAGGCTGTGATGACCACACAATGCTTTAGATCAAGCCTCGTGCGGGGATGCAGGTATGAAGTAAACATTGCACTCACACTGCTCCCACTTCTCACCCAGGGGACACAGGTGAGCCAGCCAGCGACCTTGACTGCCTGGTTCTGTCTCCTGTGTCAGCTATAGGCTGTTTCCATGGATCTGATTCCTGTTCTGGGTTGGGCCTGGAGCTGAGGGAAGGGGGAGGGAAGGTCACTCTCTTCCCATGGGCTCATGTTTTACCGTCACTGAATTTAAACAGATGTGGTCAGGCTGACCCCCTCCGCATACCCCGCCCCCATTCTGCCACCCATATCTAATCCCTAACCCCCACAGTGGATCTCCTCTGGCTTCCTCTCCCCCTCCTGTGGCACCACCAGTTGTTCACCAATAATTTGAAGCTGTGTTTTGTAACAGAGACAGTAAGTGTCGGCAGTTTCCCTGCTGTGCATGATGCCAAGACTAAAGAGAACGAAACGGTCAAGGGAGAGTGTTGATAAGGGAGCGGTCACTGCGAACCTGTGAAAGGATTCCTGGAAACCCACTCTTCACCTGGGATGGGGGAAGAACCCACGACTTCCTCGGTCTGAGTTCCGTTATCCTCACGGTGTCTTTTCCTTGTCGGGGCTTCTGGCCCCTCGTGAGGCACTGGGCCTCCTCTGCTGCTCCACCTCTCATCCTCACTCCTGATGCACAGAGCACCGACAAGCACTTCCCCATTTGTGCCCACCTGGGAGGGACGGCCTCTTGTCACCGTGATGTGGGCAAGTACATGAGCATCTGCAGGGAGTAAAGATCCTCCTGGGGTATGGCTGGTGGGAGGCAAAGTCTCCACATTTTAAATGAGCCCGTCCGTAATGAAGAGGCGCTGACAGACAGATAAAGAAATCCCTACCTTTTTCACCCGCATTCCTGCTTAGACTGGGCCAAGTTGTCTGCACCTAGATAAAGGTTGGAAGGAGGACGGTGTCACAGATAGGAATGGTGGGAGACTGTGTGCATGTGTTTCTGTAGGTGTGTCTGTGTGTGCATGTAGATGTGTGCGTGCATGTGTGTTTCTGCATGTGCATGTGTATGTGTGTGTGAATATTCAAGGAAGAGGGCAACAATTAAACATGATTGGAGAGGGTGGAGTAAAGTATTTCAGAAGCCCTTGGTTGGTGGTCAGGGGGAGCCAGGAGAGAAGGAAAGGGGACAAGGTCCTGTTGTGTAGGTGTGGAGGGCTGAGCACAAGAAAGAAATCAGAATACCTCTGTCTTGAAAAGAAACTGGTTTCAAGATGCACCTTTCAGATTCCTTAGGACCCCCATTAGTATTAGACAAGTCCTGGTCCTTTAAAATAGAAATTGGAGAAAAAATCCTTTTGAGGGAAAAGAGAGAGAAGAATCAGGAGCTTCTTTGAGTTGGGACAAACCCAGGCCCACATCAGCACAAACAGGTGACAGCTTCCAGAGTCTGCCAGCCAGGGAAGAACGGTCTCTCCACTTCCCTGGGCAGGAGGTGTAGGGGACCCAGCAGTGACAGAAATCTCCCACTGGTCACTGCCTTTCGACATCAGTTGGGAAGCATCTTCTAATGAAACAACATGGTAAAAAGACATAAGACACCTGAGGTCAAGACTGGCAAAGCCAAGGAGAGTGCCTGAGTTGGTGCCACCGGGAGCAGAAACCCAGCTTTCAGGAGGGAGAGCCCTGGGAGGTGAGAAATGACTTCGGGCTGGGACCCCACGACCTTGTTGCCCACCTCCCGAGTGGCTTCTGTGGAACATTAGTCAGTGTCATTCATGTAAAGGAAGCTCTCCCACTAGTTGAGTTTCCGGAGCACTGGGTTCATCATTGAGGGACTTCTCACAGCCTTTGCAATGGAAATGTGACTTGACAAAAGGAAGATGTAACCTCTGGTCTCCCTCAAGTGTATTTGACAATGGGACCCTGTTTCTGCAAAGTGCCTCCTGAAGCTGGTGTTCCCCAGAACACTCCTGGGGACACACTACGGTGCCAGCCACTGGAAATGTGGCTGATGTGCTAACTTAGAAACTTGAGTGCAGAGCCCAGGCTCTCATTCCATGAATCTATGAAGTTTTCTTAATCTGGCTTTGTCCCCTAGAAGCCAAGACCCCTCTCCCTCCCCCGCCATACCCCAGCCTCCCTTTCCCTGGAGAGGAGCCTTACAATAATGCATGTGCTGGTCTTGACCTGCCTGCAGACATACTTTCAGAAACACACACACACATTTACCTTGACAATGGCTCTCCTCTACCACTCCTGAGAGCAGAAGGGAGCTCAGCCCACTCTCCCCAGCCCTCCACCACACCTTACAGGTGCACCTGGAACCCACCCGGTCTGAGTAACACTCTGCCTCGGGGAAGAGCGCCAGCAGGGTCTTGAGAACAGCCGAGGGTCAAAGCCAGATCATAGTAACAATAATATGACTTCGTTGCTATAGAAGAGAATTCAGAATAAGGAGGATCTTGGAAGCCATCCAGATGGTATTAGTTACAAAGGAACCTGAAGCAATGCCTTAGAGGGAAGGGCTCCTCTGAGGAGGTCCTGAGCCCGAGGCACTGCAGGATGGTGAGACTTTGGGGAGTATTTAGGAAGAAGACTGGTCGGTCAGCATAGTTACTGGTTGCACAACCCCCCATGGTGTGTCCCCATTGGAGACAATTTGGCAGGTTGGGAATCTAGAGACCAGAACATCTAACCCCAGTCCACCCACCGATGGGCTGGTTGACCCCAGGGCAAATCACTTTGTGTGGTTTCCTCTTTTGGAAAGAAAAAAATAAAAGAGATAAAATCTGATCTACCTCTCAGAGGTTTGGGTGGTTTCTGTTTTGCTTTTTGTGAAGAGCAACTAATAAAAATGATACCAAATCCCTCTGAAAATAAATACAGGCTCCATGCATTTTTAGCAATAATAGCACAGACTCAAATTGGGATTGTGGCTCAATTTACCACGATAAAATCACTAGTAAATTTCTAAAAAGTCACTCCTTTGTCCACATACCTTCTCCATAGAAAATGGTTTTTTGTTAGGAGAAAATTAACGGACACTCCAAGTCATTCATTGGGGGGCTTATGCATTTCTTTTCCCCAGTTGAATAGTGTCTCTCTCCGACTTTCCATTTTGGTCATATTTCAGAAATGGCTGAACTTCAGATTCTGAACTCTCACTTACTGAGAGTGAATTGAGAAAAATAATGAGATTAACAGATAAGTAAACAAACATTTTGATTGAGGCTGGAACCGTAGCTGTACTTCGGGCTACAGTATGGAATTACATGTTTCCATATTCTTTGTTGGTCTGCATGAAACCCAAACCCAGAAGGTTATACTAAACATAATCACCTCACTCCTCAGGCCCTAGAAAGAGTTTTAAATGTGGTAACTTAAAGGTGTGCAATTGTGCTGACCACAACGGCACAAATGAGTGTTTTTGTTGCTTTTGTTTCTTTCAGAAAAAAATTAGTTCTTGGGGAGGGCAGAACAGTGCCACATTCCAGACCCCCTCCTGACAAAGGGAAAATGGACCTCACTGATCTCTTAGGGAAGGTGGAGTAGATGGAAGGAAGTCTAATGCAGGTTTCATGTCGTGAGAACCTGGAGCCTGGCCCTCATGGGTGCTTCTAAGTGGAAACTACACTTTATTCGATATTTTTTTGTGTAGTTAGTGCATATTTCACAGACTCCTATCTTAAAAGCTTCTGATTGATTGGCGGCTGGGAGCCAGCCCTCTTATCTAACTGGACCAGGCTCCTGTGTTCTCTCCAAGAACTCGGAACATCCAGGAACATGAAGAGCTCGCTCTGTTCCTTCTCAGCGGACGTCATGTTGTTGAGATCCTTTCTCCTTCGGATTCTAGGTGGCCTTGCTAACAGCAAAGCAGGCATGTGGCTCACTGAGCCCTGCAGCGCCCCTTGCTCACCGGCAGAGGTGCTGAGAGCTCGCTGTCAGCCACGGAGCAAACTTCTATCGAGGCTGATGGTAGACTTTGGTCACAAGGCCCACGCAGTGCAAAACCTCAACCTCCATCGTTTCTCATTTTCCTGATATCAGGAGGGACCCCGCAGAGCTGCCCTGCCCAATACATATTCATTAGCCACATGAATATTTACATTTAAATGAAATCAAGTCAAATAAAATTTAAAATTTAGTTTCTCGGTCCCACCAGTCACATTTCAGATGCTCAAGGTGTTGACCAGTGGCAGGTAGAGAACATTTCTGTCACCCAGACAGCCCATTGAACTGTGCTGCCTCAGAGACTACCCATCCCAGGCCCTCGTTTAAACTCGCTGACTTTTAAAAAACTGAGACCCAAAAAGGTTAAATGACTTTTTCAAGGATTTGTGAGAATATGTTATTTGTGAGAATATGTTTCTTGGCCGTTTTGGAATCCTGGAGGATGCCTTTTATTTGAATCTTGTTTTAAAAGAAATTTTTAATATTAAATATATGTTTGATTTTTGTAAGTGGAATCATCTAATATAAAAATGGTCTTATAGTATAAAACACTGACCCTTTTTAAAGACGCTCAATACCGTATAATCCATTATGTCTAAATATTTTCCTATTTTCAGTGACATGTGAATTTCACAAGGAAGTGGAAATCTGGATTAATTTTGGAGACTGAGAAACAGTGCTGTATTGATTCCCTATCCTGGGTTGTGCTGGCAACATTGTGATGCTGCTAAAGGCTGCAGGAACACTGGAATCAATGACATGAGAAGGCCGACAGTGCCCTGGAGCCACAGGACCTGTCACTGTAACATCCACAGTCAGTCAATATCATTGGTCAAACCTGGGAGAAAGGGTCAGACTTACTACAGGCTGTGTGTCCCGAACATTCTTCAGAGACACTGAGCTCACTTAGAGCCAAGATAGACAATAAATGTCTCCTCCCTCAACCAGTTTCTCATACCAGATGTCACGGGGCCAGAAGTCACGTGGTCGGGAGGCTAAAGCCTTGCTCAGTTGCAGAAATCAAATAGAAATAGCCAGAAAGCACTAACGATGGGGAATTCAGGACTCAGGACTCTTGAAAAAGGTCCCCTCACTGTATGGTGCCAGGTGGTACTTAACGTATCAGGGTGGGAGAACAGTTTGTAAAGAATATAATTGTCTAACCACTGTGCTGTGCATCTGAAACTAACCCAAAATAATACTGAACATGAATTTTAACTGAAAAATAAATTTAAAAAAATGTATACTGTTCAATAACTTACCAAATAAAAAGTATGTGCTAATAAAAACAGAGAGCCCTGGCCAGGTGGCTCAGGTGGCTGGAGTGTCATCCTGCACACCAAAGATTGTGGGTTTGATTTCCAGTCAGGGCACATACCTAGGTTTCATGTTCAATCCCGGGTTGGGGCACATATGAGAGGCAACTGATCAAAGTTTCTCTCCCACATTGAGATCTCTCTCTCTCTCTCTCTCTCTCCCCTTCCCCTTTTGTGAAAAATCAATAAAACATAACCTCAGGAGAGGATTAAATTTAGGAGAGAGAGAGAGAGAGAGAGAGAGAGAGAGAGAGAGAGAGAGAGAGAAAGAGAGAGACCCTCCCAGAGAAAGGGCCCAGAAATGTCATCTGAGAGCCACCTTTCCTGCTAGGCTTCCTTGTATACAATTTGTCTCCATAGAGATCAAAGGAAATTCTGGGTAATTGTTTTAAGTTATTAATTAAATGAAATTGATCTGCAATTATTCCAATGCTTAACTGAACCATGATATACAGAGAAGTCAACAGAAAGAATCTGGGCTCACCATGATCTTTATTAATCTCCTTGTTATAATGAATACCTCTCCTTATGTTATTCTGAGCACTTGCAATAAAGAAATAAAAGAAAGCAATGGAGCATCTCCTCTTGGCACAGTGGGCTGTTCTCTGACTCTGGGCCTTGACTTGTTGAAGAAGACACTATGAAAGGCCCGTGTCCCCATGGATGTGATGTCACTGAACAGACACTGAGAATTGGGGCAGTGGAAGAAGTTCTGGCCAGTGCTTCAAGTGAATTCCATGATTCAAAGGAATGTTCCAAAATAATAAACCAACTTGTAAGGACCCAAAAAACAAAAGACCACGGTGAGAAAGACCAGATGAGAGATGGGGCATACATCAAATAGGTCGGGCCAAGTAAGGGCCAGAGCCCTGAAGGTCTGAGAATTAGCAAACCGAACAGTAGTATTCTGCTCTCTTTTATAATTCTGACCTGTATGGCTGAGCAATGGCTCACTGAGTTTTCCAGGAAGTGCTCAGGAAGTGGGGCAGAAGGTGAGGCCTTGTTCACAGTGCCAGGAGTATCTTCCTTCCCTGCAAGTGAGATCTTCTTCCACCTCGACTCAGTCTGAAGATGTGCTGTGCTGTGCTGTGCCTGAAATGGGCTCTCTAGTCTGTAGCACCCTGACCATCCAGGTGCTGGTGTACTCACATTTCTTGGAAATAATAATTAGTTAAACCAGATTTCCCCCCTAACCCTTGACATATTTTAAGAAGGAAATGGAGGAAGGGAGAGCTGTAAGGAAGACATTTTCTTTGTAGGCTTTAAGGACAGAGCTAGGAAAGAATTTTAAGTGGTCCAGAGAGGGAGTGTGGTGGTGCATAGAGGATAGAGAGGAAGCAAGATAAAATGAAACCAAGGAAAACTGCTGAGCTGTGGTTGTGGAAGTGAAGGCTGAGTTTTAAAGAACTTGTGTCCCCACAGACGATGGTCTCTAGAGTTCCTGGATCAGGATGTAAGGATGGCTAGGAGCTGATGGCACTGGCTGATGGCAGTGAGGACCAGTGTGCCTGGAGGACAGCAGGGCTACAGGTTCTACTTTACACACAGGACACTGTGCTGATTTTGGCCTTATGGGCATTCTGGTGAACTCAGAAAAGAAAGACTGAGAAAGTTAGAAAACTCAAATCTCAGCTTCAGGACAATGAGTTATGAGGCTTTGTGAAAATAAATTTCTCTGAACCTCAGTTTTTTAAATCTATTGTGGCAAGTCGAATATGGTTCCCCGAAGATGTCCTAATCTCTGGAATTGGTGAATGTGTCACCTTAAATAGTAAAATGGGCTTTGCACATTGATTAAGTTAATGATCTTGGATAAGAAACTATCCTGGATTATCTCGGTGGGCTCAATGTCATCCCAAAGTTCTTAAGAGAGACATACAGGCGTGAGAGTGAGAATGAGAGAGGGAATGTGATGATGGAAGCAAAGACTGCAGGGGTGATAGGAAGAGAACCAGGGGACATGGGCAACCTCTAGAAGCTGACAATGGTGTTAGCAGTGGGACTTATAAAAATTCAACAATAATGATACCCACCTGATAGGGCTTCTGTGACAGGTTAAATGAGACAAGTCTACAGCAATAATACTGTCAGCCAAGTAAGTGGTAGATGGTTTTATCATGTGTTTTTAAAAATTGCATTATTAGATCCAGGGTTGGATCCCAAGTCTGACTTAAAGCCCACCCATTACACTGCACTAAAGCCAACTTGGGGTGGTTGGAAATGGATGCAGCTCTTCCAAAGACACTCTGGTGAAGTATTTTAGATTTATCAGAACCCAAGAAGATGCTCCCGAGTCCTTTATCTCAGAAAGCTTTGGAGAACCCAAGAAGTCCCGCATTCTAGCTCCTCACAGAGAAACATGCTCCCCAACCCATCACCTCGGATGCTCCACCCCCAGTTGGCCCTCCTGTGGCTTCTCTATTCCAGCAGCCCCAAGTCAGGGCACATCAGAAGCCCTGCTTTTTTTCTCTGCAAAGCGTTTCCTCTCTTCTGCCTACCTCTGCGTCTCAGCCAAATGTAAGTGATGGTGCTGACTCTCTGCTATAGAAAGCAAGATTTGAATAAATAGCCTTTGCTTGTTCTCATTTGGTTGGTATTCATTCATTTCCACACACCACGCGTGGCCAGAGTGGATTTTAGTGTGAGAACGTGCTCTCTGCACCTGGCCATGGACAGATTTAGTCATGTGATCAGATCAAGGCCACGATAACTGTGGTCACATGAAGCCCAAGACCTCTCTTAGTTTCTGTCTTTGTGGCACGCACATGGCTTCCCCAGGAGTAGGGGATGAGTGTGATGGAATAGTGACTGAGTTCTGTTCGAACTTGAATTAGTTCTGATACCGCTGGGTAGAACATAAAGAAAGTAATTAGTGAAGGCAAATGGGAAAAGCCCAAAATTGGAATTTCATTTTTAACTAACACTTGGGAGAGGACAATTTAGAAATGAAGACAACATAGTTCCCTAATCCCCTGCACACAGATCTCATTTTACAGAAAACAATGAGAAGGTAAGTTTTAAGTGGTGTCACAGGGAACGTTAGAAGCTAACGTAGCTAATCGAAAAGCTATCAGGGCAAGGAAATATCCAGGTGGTTATGGGGTAGAGATCTTCAGGAACTCTCTGTAGACATCTCAAATTGTCGGTCTTTGAAAATAAGGTCTATGTGCAATGCTCTCTGCAGTGTCATTGTCAAGCTTGCTAGTAAGTTTATAACTAGGAATTATCAAGATAGATTCTCATCATATGTACTTGGCTCCAAGGACCACAGCTGATTATTATTCTGGGGGATCATATCTCTCTCTCTATCTCTCTCTCTCTCTCTCTCTCTCTCTCTCTCTCTCTCTCTCTCTCTCTCTCTCTCTCTCTCTCTCTCCCCCTCTCTCTCTCTTTCTCAAAATAAAAAGTCAAGGTTTGGTAATGGTTAAGAAAATTGTTGACACTGTGGTTAATAATAGGAATTTGCTTCTTTAATTCAGTTTTTTAATTTAAATCCTTACTCTGTTTGTAGATATTGTGGGTTATTATTTTCTGTGACTGCACAGCTTTTAATGGTTTGTAACAATAAATAATGTGCTTTTGCCCTAACTGGTTTGGCTCAGTGGATAGAGCATTGGCCTGTGGACTGAAGGGCCCCAGGTTTGATTCCGGTCAAGGGCACATGTCTCAGTCGCAGGCTCCTCCCTGACCTGGGCCCTGGTTGGGGTATATGCAGGAGGCAACCAATCAGTGTGTCTCTCTCACATGATATTTCTCTCTATTTTTCCCTCTCTCTTCCACTCTCTCTAAAAATCAATGGGAAAATATCCTCAGGTGAGAATTAAAAACAAAAACAAATAAACCCACACACACACAAATAAATACATACATACATACATACATACATACATACATACATATTGTGATTCCCCATTTTATATGGCACTATACCATCTTCACATTCACTATTTTGATGTCCTCACACCACTATCCCAGGAGGCTGGTGGGACAGACAGTGTACCCATTTAGCTGATGAGAAACCTAAGCTCATACTTTTAGCAAGCTAGGATTGGAATCCCAATCTTTTCTTAAAATTGAGATGGAGAGAAGAAGGGAGGAAGGGAGGGAGGGAGGAAGGGAGAGAGGGAGGGAGACATGGATTTGTTGTTCATTTATTTTTGCATCATTGGCTGCTTCTTGTATGTGCCCAGACCAGAGATTGAACCAAAAACCTTGGTGTATGGGGACAACACTTCTAACCAACTGAGCTACTTGGTCAGGACATGAACCCAGATATTTTGATATCAAGTATTCAACACCTATCAACAGGGTTTCTAATACTTTCATTGAACACAATACAATTTTGTTGCCCCTTTCAACTGACAGCCAGTGTTTCAAAAGTAAGACCTCTTTAGGGGAAGTCTGAAAAAGAGGAGTTGGGGGAGAAGGAGGGAAAGACACTTTGCAGCCTTAGCATTAATTAGTGTGTGTGTGTATGTGTGTGTGTTGGGGGGGTGAGGGTGGGGCACGAAGGCAGGCAGCAGAAGTCATTTGTTTTACAGACATATTGTTTGTGTGTGAGCTGTAAAATATCGAGACACAGAGTCTAGAGCTGTGCAACCAACATGGCAGCCACCAGCCACTAGCCACACGCGGCCATTGGGCACTTGAAATGTGGTTCATTTGAATTGAAATATGCTCAACTGTCAATCCCGCGCCAATTTAAAAGACTTCCTATTAAAAAAAGAATGGAAACTACCTCAATAATTTTATATAGATTAAATAAAATATATTATTAAAATGAATTTCATGTATTATTTTTAATTTTTAATAGGTGACTCACATTTGGTGCTCATATTTTATTTCTATTGGACAGGGCTGGTCCAGAGGTTTCCCCTTTGGATGAAATAGTCACAGGGAAGGTGAAGGAAAGTGAGGCCAGGAGGCTATCACTGCCTCAAACAGGACAGAGACTCTGCTCTCAGAAGGCTGGTCCACCCTGCCCTTGGGAATGGGGCCCTTATTTGCAAGACATTCAAGAAGCAGCAAGAGTCCCACGTGGCCATTTCAATGGAAATATTTTTAAGTTCTGAAGCTTAGTTTCTTTCCTAAACTCCCCCCAGGCAAAGTGGATTATTGCTTCCTGGAAATCGAAGCAGGGGACTTGAAAGTGTTTCATATTAAAAACAGAAAAGCTCAAGGAGGAGGAAAATAATTATGTTTCTAAAAGCTTTTTAGAACAAATGCTGGCTTGTGAGAAATAATTTTCCTATAAATATTTTATTCCTCCTTCTCTTTCTTCTGTCCCCCAGCTGAGGATTTCCACATGGACACAGGAGATGATGTCCCCCTTGGGAGAGAAGATCAAAGCCCCCCGGCCCACTTGCTGCTGAGTTTGACTCACAGTCTTTGCAGTGTCTGCTTCCACCCGCCTGCAGGGCTATGAGATGAAGTGGGCTCAGAACCTTGGAAAAACAGACAAAGAACACAGAGAGAAATTCGGAGCTACATTGCATCTGAGTCAGTTGTTTCAGACAAAAAGGTTCAGGGGTTGGCTAGAGAGAGAAATGCTTATGGTTTTTCTGTGGGAACCTGCCCATTCTGGAAGACTGTTTAGTAGTGTAAGTGGTCAATTACTCCTGATTGATGCTAAAGATAACTAAAGAAAACAAACAGCCCATTAAATGGTGTTTCCCAACCAAAGTCCGTGTGCCCAATGCGTTGCAAGGCCAAAACTCAAAACATCAGGGTTTGGAGTAAGGAAAGGTTTACTGATGGAGAAGGTGCCAACAAAGATGAGAGAGCTGGTGATGCTTCAGATCCATCTTGCTTGCTGGACCAGGCCAGGGATTCTAAGGGGCTGGGGAACAGGTATGCAGAAGTATGGGGAGTTTTAATCAGAGGACCTTGGAACTTGGTCATTTATGTAAAAGGGCATCAACACCAGATCTTCCTGGACAAAGAATCTTTGGTTTCTGAAAGGGTTCTGGTATTGCAGTTCCGGTCATGTCCTGGTTTCGTTCCACATGTGTGTGGAGTCGGGGAGAACGAGGCTTTGGTTTCGGGTGCAGCTGGAGGTCAAAGTTCTCTCTTCTGCGCATGCGCCGGCGGCATGACTTGCAGTATTGGTTTGTTGTCTCTGAAGAGCAACTCGCTATCTCATTAAACAAGATAGGACCATTTTGAGGTGGTTTTGCAGGTGCAATGGGATTTGAAAAATATTTAAGGAACAGAAAACAAGGAAGGCACTAGAATAAGAGTTCCGGAGGCTAAAGACTGGGCCTTGATAATTCCTAACACCTAGAGTCCAGCTCCACACCTGTCCTCAGAGTGAAGCTCAGCAAATGATCAACCTATAAAGAGCTTTGAGTGGGAATGATGTGCCCAAGGTGTTTAACTTGGAAAACTGAGGAAATGGTGGTACCACTGATAGAAAAGGGAAGCTAGGGGAAGACCTAATATTGGGAGTAGATCATAACTTAGATTTGGTTGATGTGTTGAAATGATAGTAAGTATCCCTTTGCCCACAGACAGCAGGTAGCTGAAAAGAGAACTCAAGGTTATCTTTGATGATCAGCAGCATCAAGTCAGCTCTTAGCTAAGAAACCGTAATCACATTTGGTATAAAGGATGTTGATACATAGGGTGTATACAAATGGAGGAACTAGGATGGTGTAGGGCTAATTGTGGCCAGGACATTCAGCTCCAAGGAGCAAAGCTTACAGAAATATATGTTTACTATCTTTGCATGCAAGGGCCTGACCTGCAGCAGGGGTAGACTTACTCTGTGCTGGAAAACCATCTTCATGGGTCACCCATGTTTCTGTCATGTTGCAATCAAGACACTGACTGCTCTTGGTTCCAGACTGTCTTTCCAAGCATGATATATAGCGAACAGCTTTGGGAGGCAGGGGTAAGGTCTCCCTCCAGAGCAAAACACAGATTTGCTTACAGCCTTGGAAGGCACACATGATATCTTCTTTCATAAAAAATGGCAGACGTGCTTACTGCTCATTATCAAAGAGTCTAGTTTTCTAAACTCTTGAGCTCAGTTCCTCTCCTATATCACAACCCACTTTGTGGGCAGATGTCAGCAGATCCTCTTCATGTGGGAACTGGGGCTTGGGGATCTGGCTCCAAAAATGCTGCAATTGCCATGAATCTTTGTCTCTGACCCAGCAATCTCATGTTTTCAACCAGCATCCATAAAATGGTGGCAGGCTGACTTGTCTCAGGCCCTTCAGAGGTTTTGAAAGGCACCCTCAGGGATCCTTATTCTAAATCTAAGGAACTGTAGGAGATTCTGAAGGGCATCTATAATTAAAGCCAAGTCAGAGGGAGTTGTCTAGGGGATGAGAAAAGAGAGAAGAAAAAAATGGGCCTCATTGCTTTGGGGCATTCCTTTCATATGAATGTGGACTCTCATATTTCACTAGCATATATTAAGAATAATATAGGAGCATGCAACCCAAAACACACAGACAGAAATGTCATGTAGGATAAGGTGGGCAATGGGCTGCAGGTTTTTTTTTTATATATATATAATACAAAACCAAAAGAAAGAAAAAGGGAATTTTAACATAAATTTTGCAACAAAAATAATACGTTTAAAATTTAGTAGTCTCTTTTCTTATTATTTTAATTTTTTGTTAAATCCTCACTGTAGGATAGTCTCTCTGTTGATTTTTTTAAAGAGAGTAGAACGGTGGGGGAGAGGGAAAGAGGAAAGAGAGACACATCAATGTGAGAGAGCCATATCAATTGGTTGCCTCCCACATGCACCCCAATGGGGCAGTAACCTGCAACCCAGGTACGTGCCCTTGATCAGAATCAAACCCACTACCCTTTGGTTCGCCGGCCAACATTCTAACCACTGAGCCATGCCAGCCAGTACAATCTCTTGTGTTTTTTTATAAGAAAATAAGCTTATGTATTTAAATGAATTTTGTGTGGCTCCAAGGCTTTACTTATTTACTCTTTTGGTCCTGGAATGAATAATTATTACAATTATTGTTACCCAATTACTTGCTTCCTTGATGCTGACAGAAAGATTTAGTGCAATACAAAAGTCCCGCTAGGTCCCTGGGGAGAAGTGTATCTTCTGTTCCTCCCATTGCCCCTCACCTCTCCAGCTTCACCCCCATCCACCGTGGACCTTCCAGTAAAGTCCAGAGGCGTGCTGAGAGGGGCACAAAGGGGCAGGAGTCTTCTGAAAAGTTGCCCCTAAAGAAAGATTACGTTGACATTTGATGTTTAAAATTTAAATGTAAATAGTTGCAAAGGATTAAATTTCCAATGCATTGTTAGTAGTATGAAAGAAAAAATTGTTCCAAAACTGTCGGTGGCAGGAATTTATTTTTATGATGCAATTTATAGTCCCTTCCATGAAGTAATTATGATTCTTGTAAAAATGCCTGAGTAATTTCCGGGTAGACTTTCAGGGGTCTAAGAAATCCTAAAAAGTTAGGGTTCATCACTCAGCTATCTTAAAACTCATCCATCAACCAAACTTTGGCTATTCTTTGGTTGTGGCATCATTTCTTTTTTTCTCCAGAGATCTGTTCCAAGAGAGAATCCCTGAATCGCCAGTTTGAAACAGAATTTTTACACATACTAATAACAAATTTATCTGAGAAAGTATTGTAACAATCGACACTTTAAAATAAATTTTCTACATCACTTTTAATTATAGATGATTACCATAATGATTTTATATTCAGCATCATCTACATGAAAACTATAGGAATAAAAGTTATTTTTTTGACACCTAAAAGTTTAAATTTTCCTTTTTGCCCTTCAAATTCATATTTCTGCCCTCCATTTTATCCTAATATAATATTTCTTACAATTGAAAGCTTAAAATTAAACTCTCATAATTTTCTAAAACAAACGTAAGTCTATAAACTTTTGTGACCATAAGGCTTTACTTTTTTTTCTAGGTTGAGTAATTACAATTTTTATTATTACTTAATTGATAAAAATGTACAAATATATTACACATTTTGATAAATAATTATTAAATATAAATTTTAAATTTTATTGGAAATACACCTCTTAATTAAATGAATGGGAC